>JABUQX010054771.1:5000-23740 GCA_015478945.1 Trachelipus rathkii
ACCAAGTCTCAGCAATTAGTATGGCCTATGATCTTTATGAACTAACCTAGACCTCAATAGACGTGTTGGTTTTCTCTCTTTGTAGGAAGGGCTATATATCGAATGTAGTTGACTCATCTCAAAATCGACTTTCTCGCATCTGAACTTTCTCTGTCATCTCTCTTCTTCAATTGAGGTTTGTCTAATCTCAAACTACTCTATCTTCTTCTCTCATTGAGGTCGTAACCTCATCCAGAATCCAATGGTAGAAATCTATTTCTGAGACTCATTGTAATACAGAGTTTGTCCTGTCATGAATTCACCACAAGTGCTGTAGGTAACCTCTGCAATTTCAATCTGATCTTCATACACGTGTCTTCTCTGAATATACATCTCCACTTCGCTCGACCATGAGCGTTCCGTACTCTTCGTGTCTCGTCATTTCTTCTTTTTTTATCTTCCCTGGAAACTTCAATAATTTTTGTTCAGTTCAGTGACCGATCTAACCGTTATATCTTCATTCCATTCATAATTTCTCAGAGTGCGCTCTTTTTCTCAGTGCACAACAAAGTTCTGGAAGTTGCTCTCCGCTATACCCGGTACCAAGGAAAAGATGTTCACCTTCTTATTTTGGCTTCCGCCATTTTTTATAATCAACTTGGTTGGGTCTTCTACACAGAGTCAAAGAAACTTCAGCTCATAATAATACGGAGATTTAATACCGAGATACGCTAGAATCCTGTCGAAAAATAGCGTGGATAATCCCCTCTACATTTACTAGTGTATTATAAATATAAAACATTCTGAATGTGACTTTTCGACTCATTTCGAAATTTTATTTAAATCTTTATTTTAAATACTTTAAATATAAGATAACGCGCAATGAATAGAAATAGGCGCCTGGAAGCAAAAAACAATCTTCGTGAACATACACTATTTTGAAGCTTGCCTTGCAAAATAGTGCGTACGAAGATCCAATATTTCCCTAAACATTTCGCACTTCTATACCTTTCAGTTGTGGGACCAAATTTTTTGTGCTTATGTATTTGGTCAGATCATTTTATTGTGTTGCATCTTCATGACTTGTATTACAACTAGCCTAGTACATACATACATCGGGCAGATACTGCCGCTTGGTTGTCATTTTTTTATACGTTTCTTTACAAGAATAAACCGTTTTCCATGATTTTTTAAAAATACAAAGTGGATTTTTTGTAATTACTAATTATTTATTAGTTTTAAATTCTCTCTATAGTGTTTGTTATTATTGTTTAATTTAAACCTGTAAAAGGGGTTTTAATATGCATCTATATTTCATTATATTAATCTATATATATTTATTATTTAATTATTTAAGTAGTAATTAATTACACAGTACATTGGCAGGTTTGAGAGACGATGGTGAGGAAGATCGAGAGGGTTTTGGGTGTCGGTGAGGATGTGGTTTGCCGTGGGTGAATGTGGGGCGGGTGATGTGGTGTGGAGCAGGGGGGGAGAGTGAGGCGGAGGGTGGTTTAGGTGTGTGGTGGAGTGGAGGGGGTGGGGAGGGAAGGGACGGTGGGAGCGTGTGAGGGGTGCTGGTTTACTTCTCCCTTGTTCACAATGTTCCTTTACCTTTACAAATGCGTATTCTGAATTAATTACTTTCGAATACATAAATCCTATAAATTATGTTTTAAAAATTAAACAGCACTACAATATGCGTTTTGATAGTAATTAATCTATGAGTAAGATGTTTTGACATTTATAATGAAAAGGAGTTTTCTAACTAGTATTCGTTTTCGTGAATATATAAATTTATCAGATAATAAAGGCATGATTCCAGAACGATTGCAGGTAAGAGTCTGGATACATGTAATAATCCTGAATTTGTTTAGCAATGAGCCTGATCATACCAAAACTACTGGACAGTTACATGCGTATTAATTGCATTGGCAATGCCATTTATTTATACGAAAGAAAAATATAACTATGAAATCTGATTATTATGTATTATTATATACTACTAATATTATAAACCTATTTAGCTTTTAATACTTGCACATACATTATCTTAGTAACATTATTTAAAGTGGTTTAGTATAATGAATATTATTATAACTTATATTTTTTATTTATAATAAAATATAGAAATATTATTATAGTATTAAATAACTTAATTATAATCTTGAACATGAGTAGAAATAAGTATATACGAATAATCTATAAGAATAACGATTCAGTTCAATTAGAATTCCAAAGTATGTAGATATACTAATCTATATATATATATAATATTATAATATATATGTATAATAAGTATAATATATATATTATTATATAGTAATATAAATATATGATATTATCTTATATCATAAAATATTAAACTAATATACTAATTTAATACTCATATTAACTAGTATACATAACTATTACAATGTACCCAAAAATTGGAGTAGATACACATATGTACATATAATAATCTAAACATTACATATATATCAATAACATATACACATATATACAATTCAATAATAACTAATAGATTATATTAATATATTATTATATCTTGAACAATACTATATAACAAGCTTAAATTTTATTATTGTTGATAGTTAATTTATATACTTAAGTAAATAATATAATAGTTTGTCAAAATAAATTTTCAAACTTACTTTATATTCGGCTAGGTGTCAATAATTTTATTATGTTTTTGTGCTTGAATCTGCGCATCTGCGTCATTCATAATATATTACTATAGTTAATAGAGTATTCAGCAAAGTATAGACTTATATAATGTGTATATAATATATATATATATTTATATATATAGTATATTATATATATTAATCTAAAGTACTATATTATAAACCACTCGTAATTAATTAGTATAGTTATTTATTTATGATTATATGTACTTATTTTTATATATATACAATATAAAATTGAATTTTAAATATTTTCTTTAACAAATAAATATAAATTTAATATATGATTTAGCATATATATATAACTACATTATTTATAAATTAATTAATTGCTTTATATATAATTTGACTAAATAAAAGATTATTTATTTACTTAAGCAATTTATTATAATATATATAGTTTTATATTATTATATTAATTATATTATTATTATAATTTGTTAATTTTATTATTTAATTATTTATAAATTATTTATATTATATTTAATTATTATATATAATATATATAATATACATTAATTTTTATTATATTAATTTATTTGAATATTATTAAATTTAATTATTAATATATTACTGAATTTAATTTACTATATTATATTTACTTCATAACACACATATATATTTGTATATATTAATATATTAATTTATTTCTCATAACTAATATTAAGAGAGATTCTCGACACATATATTCAATGTAATTAATATCTTTCAAAAAATTTTTTACTTATTTATTATAATAATTTTATTAATATATATATATATATATATATATATTAATATTATATTATATATTAATATATTAATATATATAATATATATATATATATATATATTAATATATATATATATATTATATATATTATATTATATGATATATATTATATAATTTATAATTATACATAATGGGATTCTAACTATGTAATCAACAGTACGTCACAGATACAATCATTTGTTGTTAATCAAGTAATTATTAGTAGATTTTTATAAATTATATACTATTATTTTCATTCACTATTTATTTTAATAATATGCTATAATAGCTTGAAAGTTTCCGTAAGTCTATATAGAATTTTCTGAAAAGTTGGAAAATTTTAAAATACAGTGAGAATATTCTGGTTACAGAAGTAAAGTTTAAATGATATAAACTAATTAAAACTTTTTTGCATAAACGATAATAATATAATTATTATTAAATCAGACATTGAGATATCATATATTTTCAAAAACCTGTAGGTTTATTTTTATTTTTATATTATTATAAAAGTAAAAATATGATTACAAATTAAAAATAGTAATTAAAAAAAATAATTAAAATACAAAAATTGTAATTAAAACTTTGAAATTTTTGAATTAAATAATTAAATATTAAATATATTAATAACAATAATTAATTATTAATAATAATAATAATAATATAATTAATAATAATAATATAATATTAAATAAAAAATAATATGGAATATATAAATAATATAATTAAAATGTATTAATAATAATATTAAAAGTGTAAAAAAAGACTATGTAATATATGATAGAATTATTAAAATTCTAAATAAATATAAAATAATTTATAATAATATCATGTAAAAATTCATTAATAATTATTAAAATGAGAAATCATAAATTATAATATATTAAAAGTCTTAAATTACTATATTTATAGTACTCAATTTATAAGTATAATAAATTAATAATGATTACTAATTAATACTTAAATTAACAATATAAATATTATATAAATAATATATAATAAATGTTTGATAGGAATAGTAAGAATCTAATTATAAGACTTGAAAATAGATTGTAATTTATTTAAATATTAAATAATTGATAAAATTCAATAATGTAATAATAATTTAATAAATATAAAAATTAACTAACTAAATAATATGATAATAATAATTCTAAAAAATAACTTATTTCCTTTTTAAGTATATAATTTACATTATTATAAATATCTACATTAAATATTATCTCTAAAATACAGAATTTATTAGTTTTTCACAGCTATAAAAAGATGACTACTAATTAAAACAATATCAGTATATTATATAATTAAAAAAAAGAAAAAGTAATATAAGTTATATTATTTTCCTATTAAAGTAGATATTTATCATTAAAAGTGCTTTAATATATGTAAAAATGAATTAATGTCATATTACTGAGCTTGTGAATATATTTATTATTATAATTATTTATTGCGTAGAGGTAGTATATTGGCGTTTAACGTATAAGATTTATTATGAGTATATATATATAGTATCATTCTAAATTATCTTATATTTATTTCATCGTATTATTATTATTAAATAATATAAATTATATTATTATTAAATATTATTAATATATAAATATATAATATTATTAATATTATATATTATTATATTTAATTTAATTAATTATTATTTATATTATTTATTATATTCATTTAATATTATATAATTATTTATTAATTATTATATATTATATTATTTTTATTATTATTTTCCATTTTATATAATTATTATTATTAAATTTATTATTATACTATTATTAATATATTATTATATTTAATAAATTTTTATATTTATATTCAATTATTAAATTATTTAATAATTTAAATATATAATTATTATATTATTAAACTAAATTAATATATTTATTTCATATTATAAAAATTTATAATATTATTATATATTTTTAATAATGTTTAATTATTTCAATTATATATAATTTATATATATAGTGATTGTTGTTATATATATATTATTTAATATATATTATATATATAATATTTAATATATATAATATATATATTATATATATATATTAAACATGATATTATAATATATTAATAATATCATTTAATATTAATACTATTAGATAATATATATATTATCTAATATTAATAATTATTAAATATCATATATAATAATTAATATTAATACGTATATACGATATATTATATTTATTATAAATAATTAATTAATTAAACTCTAAAAATATATAATTTAATATATAACTATTAAATATATATATTAATATGAATATATTAATAATATTCATCATTAGAGAGAGTAGCTAGGGGTCTTGAATGGATGAGAACAGAGATTCTCCTGGGCGAATGTTGAACACCTAATTCGTTAAAATTAAAATTATGGGAATTGAGATTCTCATGCTTAACTTACTCAGTCAAGTGCGAATGTGAGGTGAATTAAGAGGCAAATTCTTATGTTACGCACGGGGGCTATACGTCATCAACTACATAAGTTTAAGAAGTGTACAATCACTCTTTTCAATAATAGGGAGGGTTCTTCTATTTCGAGCATGCATCACTTTTAAGAGGGACCAATCTTGTCATATGTTTATCTGATCTGAATTAATCCGATCTGGACTGATTAAAAGCGTATTATTCAAAAAGCAGATTTATATATGGAAGGGATTGAAGAGAAAGAAAATTAGTTATCGCTGAACTTCACTTCTGGTAAGCTAAGAATTATGTAGCCTCTTCACATTGTCGAATAAATCTTAATGAGGAACAGGGATTTTGACTGAAAAAATTCTGGTCGAGATCCTGCTGCCGTAATTTATAGATTCCTATTTGCTCCTGTTAACCCTTAATCAGATAGCATTTGATCAAGTGTCATGCGCATATTTATGAACTTTGAATAGTAGTACTAAGAAGAATATCAGGTAGGGTCGTATTAAATCTATATTTTCAGGGTTTCTACAAAAAAAAAAAAGAATACCGTAGATAGAATATTGATTTGGTGTTGAGTGTGTAATAATTTAAGTTAATTATTAATACGACGCAATTTAATCTCTTTTGATATTTAAACTATTTCCAGCTATTATGGGCTAGGAATAATTTCTTTAAGTTCACCTACAATCATTAATCAATATTCTTAATCTGTTGTATAAACATAATGAGCCATACTTATTCCTATAAATAGTGCTTTATGAAGATAATTCCCTTAATCATATATTTATGTATTAGATACATTAAAAACTATAAATATTTTAATTGATCGTATGATTGCAATATTTTTTTAAAAATTAATTGAGTTTATCGTTATACATATGGTAATAGAACGGTCAAGGAACTAAAATTCTTTTAGGATAGTATTTTCTTTTCAACAAACGCAATTTTACTTAAATATCTCTTAAGAAATAATCAAAAGATAAAAAGTTATAGTGCAATTGAAATTATAATATCCTTTTATAATTACAAAGTACTTATTAATTTTCCCAAATAAGTTAATTTAATTTAGAATATTCTATACATTTTCCCCTATACTAATGGGTTAATGCATAAGTAACACTAAATTCAGAGTAAAACAATTAATTAGACGTTAATTTCCTCATTGAGTGAATTTATTGTGTAATTATAAAACTAATCCACCATAACTATATAACTGATTTTACTGACAGAGTGTATCAAAAAAAAACAAGATGAATTAAAATTTGTTAATTAAAATTATTAATTATCAGTGAAATTAAGCAGTGAAAGTGAAAAAAAGTGAATAACCCAAAATTTCAATTATATATATAACAATAAATTTAACAAAACTACACACAAAAAAAAATAAAATACCATCACACATCAAAACAAATCAAAAATATAAAAAATTCAAAACCTCCGAAAAAAAAATTCAAGTCTTTCAGCACAATCAATCTCGTTCTATTTATGAAAGTAGGTTATAAAAACTTTTTCCCCTATATCTTTATTTTATTTTTTAAGTAAACTTTAAAAGAAAAAAAAAGAAAAAAAAAAATCCGCGTTTAGGCCGAAGGTTTGGCATTCAATGTCCATATTAATAGGAGGGAAAAATTATCACCCAGTAAAGTTTTCAAACTGCGAATGGAAGGGATATGCACATAGCTAGGAAGTTGTGATCCCCGTCTTTGGTTTTGGAAGCTTAGATCTCAAGAATTGTCATTCAAAATGCAAGAACTTCAATACCATACTTAATTATACTACCATTCACATTTACTCACCCATACTATATCAAGAAAGTCCTACTATACTACGCTATAAACCGTAAAGGAGTAATTGAAAGTAAAGGTTGAAATACATGACATTCAAACTAAATATAGTAAATAATAACTGAAGTAATATATTACATAGTAAGAAAAATACTTGGTATATTATAGTAGTATAGTATATATATAATATATATATATATAATTATATGTAACTATAATATATACATCAGACGAGATTATCTCCACAAGTGAAGAGCATTATAAGATAAGTATACAGACAAATCTTTATCCTACTCTGTTACAAGCAGTTTTATCGACAACTCACCTATTTATATTCAATAAGAATGATATAATAGATAAAGTATTATATATAAATCTCCTCCCTCAAATGCTAATTTATATCCCTACCTTTACAACGATAATTTGTATGCATTAGAGTGGATTCGGACAGAAACGACATTATAGATATCTTTAGAATCACCTATTAATGCATATCAATTAACGATACAATTAAGGGTACGAGGTAGTATATAAGGGTTTAACTTATATAGGTACTAATTCAAAAATGTACACTCATATATAACTACTCGACAAGTTACAGATTTACATATAAAATTCGTTGATAATCTATAGCATACCCCTAATAAAGACGTAAATATTGTTATATAATATATATATATATTATATATATACCAATTAAAAGAAAAAAGTAATAGAATAAAAATACTTTATAATGTCACCATTCGTAAAGATATATATATATATATTATAATACGCTAGATAAGATATAAGAAGTTTTATCGAATATCTCTATATATAAGGTATAAATTATAGAGGGAAAAGGAGATATGCTTCATATAACCTAATTTTACTCACGACTACTCTTAATAGTACAGATATTAGAATAATAAAGAAATGCTCGGTATATTATATATTATTAGAGTCATAATACATTTGAATGACATATATAATACAATATAGTATATATTAGTAATAATGTGGCATGAAAATTATTATTAGAGAACTTCTGTTGGCACTCTCTGCGATTCACTGCTGGCACTGACTCAGCATGCTTTACACTGATCTCTTCTTGCCTAGAGCGGAGCACGAGGACATCGCTATAACGGGTTCATGATTCAGGAGTCTCTTGACCGAAATATAAACCAATAAATGAAATTCCTGCCTAAGCAACGCGCATTTGGCACAGCACATTTACAATTAAAACAACTAAACATTGTTGGCGTTTTTCGTATCCCACAAAAAATACGGAGCTTTCTGCTCGACAATCACCAAATCCGTGAAAGGTGAAGAACGGAGGGAAATAAAGAACCTTTGCCACATGGATCCAGCGTGACAACTGTGAACCTGCCCGGTCCAGCACTAACCAGCGAGTAGAACGTAGCAATCACCAGCGTCTTCATTTGCATAGGGCTGCCCAGGGCACTGGAGGATGTCGGGGCCTCTGGTTGTTCGCAAGAGAAGATATGGCAATCTCCGGATTCACTCACAGTCAGAAAAGAATAAACAATGCACATAATGAGATCACTCAGTCTTTCATGAAAAGTCAGTCCAAAGACTTGCACAGAAAATGAGCTCGCGTTTATGCTCACCACTATGAACTAAATGCGTACTATATAGAGAGCTCCCACACTCGCTAAAGTAGGTTACATGCAATTTAATGTAATGCCAGAAGTGGGCGAAACGAAGGAAACATTCCATGGCACACCCACTCCCTGGAGCCTGGCACGCAGCAATTATCATCAAGCGGGTTCTAAAGCGGAGAGAGATGATGGCTTCCTAACCGAACTTCAGAACTTTATTTAACAATACATTGTGTGGCACAGCGCTCGGCCCAACCCAAAGATGAATCCATAGCAACGCCGACATGGGCAAAGGTCCTTTGAGTAGGTTCCCATGTTGCGGACCAATAGAAAGATTCTGCATAAATGCATTTCAGGTGTGGAAGGTCGATATTGCACACATTTTTCAAACAAACTATTAGGACGGACCAATTGGGTTAAATGCCATTAATGATCCTCCACCACCCCTGTACACTTGTTCTAACGGCGGCGGCTGTTCGTCCGATGGTTCGAGAGACCTTTCGAAGTGAAATTGTTTCCCTTTGCTCTCAAATAAATCAATTAAAATTTGGAAAAGTATAAACTACGCGAACAACTCACCCATCTCAGTCCTCCCCCTAGGCAAATAACCAAGAACGCCAGCGGCAATCCAACGACTTATACGAAAACAGCTGGAGAATGGACGCAGGGCTGATCTATGGTTTCCCCTGTCGAAATAACACACGACTTCACAGCGCCCAGATGGGGGTCAATATCGAGGAATATGAGGCGGAGACGCACATTGGAAGTGTATAACGGACAGTTGTAGGAGAGAGCTAGGGAGAAAATCACTATCGATAATTAGTTTATTCGATGCCCTTAGAGATGTGTGCTGGAGACGCGGGTTTTACTGCATTCCTCCGTGGCATATCAGCTTCTGTATCGCAATATATTATTATATTAGGATTGGGCCAGTTACTAAACTCTTTGAGGAGCGGGGAGAAAATAGATTCGATCCTTGGATGGATTTTCTGATGACTATAGTGTCAAGGAGCAGAACAATATGAATCTTATCATCAATACTGGAGTGAAATATCTAACAACGCCCGAGTGATGGTAGGAACTTATATAGTCCATACATTAATAGATAATCAAAGAATTTGGATCAAGTTATCAAGTCATACTATGATTCGTGGAGCATGTCATGGCAGGTGTACGTGACTCAGGGAGATGTAAAACTCAATGTTTTGTGTTTTACTAAATTAAATGATGTAATTACCATGGGTAATAGAAAAGATACTTCAGATTATAGAGCAGGAGTAATAACCGTTATAGCATGAATATCAGACCAAATGCAACGTGTGTGACTCTCCACTCAGTATGCATTAAGACTCGGTTCAAATATGATTTTTACATAATAATAATAGAGTATGCTCTAATCTTAAATGGCCAATAATAAGGTAATAGGTTTATTGGCCTTGAACCATTTAGTAATTATCTGTAATTATGTTTATCCGTTTGGGGTCAGAGTACGATATAGGAAAGTTAAAATGGTGATGGGAAATGTCAGCAAGACAGAAAATACGATTGTTTTATAAGAGTGGAATAGGAATTTTGTTAGGAATTAAAGCTGTCTTACACAGAAAATTGTAAAACGGATACATCTCCGCCTAAGTTAAATAGCGGGAGCGGGAAGTATATATTTTATTAAATATATAAATAAGGCCTATCGCAATCCTAGAGAAATTATTAAACCTGGTGACTCCGATGATCAGATTATGGACTGAGGTGGGAGACCTTATATATATATTATAATATAGGTTATTCTAGCGGTCAGTACTTTCATCTCTCCACCATATGCAGTCCTAACATCATCTCCAATACCACATCGGAGTAGCTACCACTCTAACTGAACTATTACATTTGTATATATATCAGTTCAATGCAATCGGTGAGATTATTATAATAGCACTTCATTGATACAATTAAATTAGGATACTATATATAATATATAAATATTAAAATATATATATATATAGGCACCTTAAGAGTTAAGTAGCACATTGTAGGGACATTTAGCGCAAAATCTGATCAGCCATCACATATGGCACAAATAAAATGAGTTTATGTATATATTAAGAATATTGAATTAGACTTACTGAAACTGCTTAATTAGAGGATAGATATAATTACATAGGAATGTAGCAAATATTGGTAATAATTATATCACACTCTTCTTCGATTGGAGTCGGACTTAACAGATGCTAGATCTTATCGACTTCCTGCTTTTTCTTTTCCTATTCCCATCTTCTTTATTTTGGTGCACTTTCACAACCCATCGGCTGAGAGAAGGCTGCTTGGAAATTGTGAGGACTGATCTACAGACTATGTTGGACCTCTCCATAATTCCAATTTACTTTGTTATGATTATAAAAATAAATTATATTATGATTTATTAGAGAATTGTCAATATTTGTTACAATTCAAATCAGGAAAGCGGTAAATATGATGGCTGAAACTTTACTTTATTCTCGCGCTTTTCATGTAATACTGAAAAATGACTATCTATCGACCTTTCCCTTCCTCGAACTAAGGTCATTATCAGAACTTTCAACCATTCTTGAATATACTAAGTATAATGTACATTGCAGGGAACTCATTAAATTATTTTATATAGACAATTAATACTTATATAATGCCATTATAATGTATATGACTCATATCTATTCTGGTATATATTACGTTATACTTATGAGATCAGTGGAAAGTTTCTGTAGCTAAACACTCTATTCTGAATACGATTGGGCATAATATTAGCTTGTTAGAGATATATATATGTATTTTTGAATTAATATTTAATTATATATACATTTTACAATATATTTAGTGAATTTTAATCTACATCAAAACTATTTTACTATACTATAGATCTGTGGGAGTTGCACCTATACCTCAAATTACTCTATGATGATGGTTACAGAGTGCTATTTCTGAATTATGCATATGGATGGGGAGCCCCGATTGGCATGCCTTTTAAAATGCTCAACAAGAGTATGCCGGTAGCCTAGAGAACGGCAGAAGGGGTCCTAGCCAACAAAAAAAGGAATTTCGTAGGAGGTATCGCCAATGAACAATTTTATGATATAAAATAGACAGGTAATTTACCTAAAGCGCTTTTCTTGAGAATTCTGGCAACCTACTGGTAAGCATAGACTTTACATAAGTATGCATCTTAGATGGGGCATTAATTTAGACGTGTCATTTTGATTATAATATTTTTTTCATATTGTTATAAAAAGAAAGTTATTAATTTTTTTTTCATGCCCTTTTCTCTCTCATATAAGTACTATTCTTTGTGTTTTGTGTTTTTTTCATTTTGACACGTTTTCTTTTATGTGGTGCTATTATTCCATGAACCGTGAACATTTACTTAATTTGTGTAAACTTCTCCAATTCATGGGTTGTTGTTGATATTCTTTAAGTCTTTGCTAGATATTAAGTACAACTTTTTGAATAGGAATACCCTAGGGTAAAACCGCAAAGATGGCAGGATCGGAGGGGGGTGCCCATCGCTTGACTTTCTTCTTCGTGTACGCGCAGCTCGTTCTCGACAATTCCCTACCCGTGGACGACGGGGTGCTTCCCGGCTAATCTCCCCTCCGGATTGCCCTCTACCGGGCAACCCGCCCGCCTGTCTCTCTTTTTTATATGAGTTACCTCTTGGGTGTCCCGCGGGGGTTTTCCTAGTTCGCGACCAGCTTTGCGAATACCGAATTAGTTAATACTCTCACACTTAGGTCCGGGCGTTATAAGGATATAACCAATAGCCCGTCTTTCGTCTCCTCTGGTCCCTTCTCTTCCACAGATCGAGGATCCGTTCGAATGCAAGCCACCCCTTATAAATAAATATTAAAAAAAGAGAATTGAGAATCAATCTCATGCAGGAACTTGCTTTTTTATTCTTTTTGGAAAATAATATTTCACCATAAGATTGATTTGATTTATATATGAGAGGAGGGCTGGACAGAGACACGAGCGAGGGGGATGCAGACGGGGGACGCGTTTATTTTTCTATAGTATACAGACTCGTCGAGGAAGGGGAATGGTCGGCAGGAAAGCCCATGGCCGTTTAGCATCGAGCCTGCCAAACATACCAAAGAGTCCAGGGGGTTTCCGAAGGCATGTCATTCGCATGCCCGTGAGGGGGGAATTTAGTCCCGACCACCGATCGTACCCTATCACCGGGAGGCGGCGGACACCGAGAGTACCCCCGGAGCGCCTGTCCATCTTAGCGGTTTAACGCGCCGGGGGTACAGGGATTATGGGAGTTACTCTTATTTATAGGTGTAAAAAAAAAAAAATTTACTTCAAAAAACAAATAGAGCGAGATCCAATAATAAAAAATTTAGATTTTGAGGAGAGACAAAAAAAAAAAGATTATGAATGAAGAAAGAGGGTTGAAAGATCCCGAGCCGATGTAGTAAGAGAAATTTTCGAGGAGCGGGACTTGAAAGATGGTAGATGTTTAGAAGTATTAAAGTCGGCAAATGTCCACTCATCAATGACAGTAGGTATTTTATTTAATGTACCGCGTAGCATTAAATTAGAACGATGCCTGAAATAACCATCATTACCCTATAATTTAATAGTATAGAGGATATCAATAAAGGCACATCAGTATCCAAGAATTTAGCATTTATAAGCCTAAGAAGTAGAAGTATAGCACCGCATCTTTTTTGAAAAGGCCAGAAGGAAATCAATGGAAATTTATTGGACGCGGGGGTCATCTCGCGGGGGAGAAGCAATTGGGAGCGATTGGGGTTTCCCAACTAGTTTCTTGCCAAAGCCGGATGCAGAGTTGTTTAGTCGTTGCTTTGAGATTATTGACACCGAGATCAACCTCCTGACAATTTTTATACTCGCTGCCTAAGATTAAAGATATCCTATTGCAGAAGAGAAATTGCAACCATTGCAATCTGGTGAGCAACAAAATTGAATGGCAAGCTTATGATAATAACGTGCGCTCAGCGAGGAAAGAAAGTTATATTATTTCAACTATTATTTTTGCTACCGATTCTTCTACAGTTTAAATGAAAAACTTATTACTTTCCACCAAGATAATTCGAATTGTTTATCCTCAGACGCCTGCTCTTGATTGTCGTATTTATTTGGAGATTTAAAGAATGTTTTTTGTTTACTTAGATGACATATTAATTGCCAGTTTCGACTTCTTTGAAGAACATGTTGCAATGTTGGAGAAAGTTTTAGAGTGTACTGAAAAGTATAATGAAAGAATTTATATGAAACCCAAAAAATGTTTGCTTGATTTTATTCAAAACAGATTTTTCTTTCTTTAGGTTTCAATAATTGCGAGAATAAGTGGAATTAGGCCTAGTTAAGCGAGAAGATCGATGCAGTGGTGGATGATTGCAAAGCCAACAACTATCAAACAACTTAAGCATTCCTGCGGTCCCTAATATAACTGTTTTGCCGAATTAACATAAGTCGGAAGGGCGGACACACAAATTAAGATATCAAACCTAAGAAAAGTTTGAGGAAGAAAAAAAGAAACACTAAGAATACTAAAATAAAAAAGGATTTCTGGGGGATAAACCCTGGTGGTGGCAAGAATAAACGCTAAAGCGGCTTGGGAGTGCCACCCACCTATTGTGTTCCCTGATGAAAAAACTGAGTTACCATTATTAATACACGAAGGTAAGCGAGCTTGCGATAGCTAGTGCTCTAATGGGGGAAGAAAATAATCAAGAACAAAGATTTTCCGCACTTTACGTAACTCAACTCTCGTTGTTTATTATTTATCTGTGGACTGATTGTCACTATTGAAAGGTCGTTTTTGGTCTACGATCGTTGGCTGGTGGATAAGGTAGTTTGCCTTGTGTAGAGCGACAACTATATTGGGGTATACGAGATGCGTGTCACTAGGGTTCTGTGATGCACGCAGTGGATGATATGAGATATGGTGGATGCGTAAGAGGGGTGTATGTGGTAGAGAATGAGGAGAGTCCGTGTTTGCGAGTTGTTTGGAGGTTTGTGGATTGTGATATTGTGTGAATATTAAGATGAAGATGATTTGTGATATTGAGGTGATGTGATTAAAGGATTCGGTAGAGTGAGTGCTGATAAAATGTTTCAGTGAGTGTCATACTAGTGCAATCAGGGTTGGTTAGGACAAGAGAATTGTAAATTGATGTGCTTTTACAGGGTGATGCACTATGTTCTTAATGTGAGATGTTCAGCAAGAGGAGGGTGTGTGCACAATAGTGCTATAGTCAGTTATTTGGTAGTACCTGCATATGGTTTAATTGATTATAGGATGGTATTTATACAGTGGGGTTAATTGAAAAGCAGGGAGCCTGTTATGGTGGTTTGCTTGGGGGGTAGATGGATGCGGGTAAGCAGAAAGTGAGAGATGCGCCAAGCAGGTGATTTCTGGAGTGGTTTGTCGTTGGGAAGATGTTATAGTAAACATTCGGGAGATAATGTTATTAACGCCAAAAATATAAGCAAATTTTGGTACATTGAATTTAAATTTGGTCTCTACAAGAGGGGGAGTAAAAATAATTGGCGATAAATTTTTGACATGAAATTGGCCTAACGAAAGGAGATTAGTATTTATCAGACGTGCTGGGATTCGGATTGCAAACTAGCTTGTATAGAAAAATGGGCGTGGGCGTGGCCCAGAAAGAATTTGCCATGGATAGCTGGGAGTTATCATGTCATACTGGTTGATGGGGAGGAGTATTTTAGTGGATTGGAAATATCGTCTGGTGAATTGACTCATTCATAAGACGTTTAAGGTCCTATTTTTAAAACCACCCGGCAGAAGTGAAAAAAGTGTGGAAAACGGGTACAATGTGATATAACAATTCGGACCTTAAAAAAACAAAACTTACTGGAGTATTATATTATAAAAGAATATTGATGTAATGTAGTAATAATTGTATGTTAGTAATGGAGGATAATAAATAGATAATTTAAATAATAAAAAAATGAATAATAATAATAATCAGGTAATAATAAAAAGGCTGCACTTCAAGAAAGCGAGTTTAAAAATTGGGTATTTGTAGTATAAGCAGTTCCAAGGATCATTGTATGATAATAATAATATATTAATTAATGATAATAAATAATATTAGAATATAATAATAAATATATAATAATAATACATAATTAAAATAAATAAAATAATAATAATAATAACTAAATATAAATAAAATTAAATATAAATAAATAAATAAATAATAAATATAATATTAGTGAAGAGAAAAATACAATTGTGATTATACCTAAGTTATGATATAATACTAAGTTATATAATAAAATTTAATAATATATAATAAGAATCATATCAGAATTGGAATAATATAATATAATAATATAATAAATAATAAATAATAAAAAAAATAAGAAATAATAAAAGCGGTAATAAATAATGAATAATAATATATTTAAATAATAATATAAATAATAATAATAATAATATAAATAGATAATTAATAATAAATAATAATATATATAATATTATAATAATTGTATTATAATAAATATAATAATTATTGGCTTTTTTTAGTAAGTAGTTAGTAGTAGTAGCTAGTAGTAATATAATAGTTGGCAATGATATGAATATCGGGTAGATGTAGCCGAACTGTGATGATAATGACTGTTGATCGCCGGTGTGAGAAATTCCTCGTCCAGGAATAAGTGTAAAATTTTAATAAGAATAGAAAAAAATGCTCATGCAAACCCCATAATGCAAGATAAGATTAGTAGAACAACAGTAGACCTGATGGTTATATAAGGGACTTAATAAAGGGGCTTGAAAACTAGTGGATTGCAGGGGCCTGTTAATTTACGGAAGTTCATATTCCGATCGGGGCGAGGAAGCTGTCTTGGGCAGTTTGATGCTCTCCACAGGCACAGCTAGAATATTAGTATACGGAAAAATCTGGTGGAATGAATGTAACTCAAAGAGAAATAAATAACACAAATCACAACGCTTTGGGGAATTAAAACGGGACGTTGACTATAATAAAAAAACTGGTAAGTTCGGATTTTGTGCCTTTTCCAGCATTTCATAGCATTAGTGAGAGTAAAGAAATTTTTACAGAGTTGTGACGTCTGTTCAGAAAAATTATTAAGTAGCGTGTTAGAAAGATATCCTCTCAGAATTCGGCAGATGTTAAGGAATCCGTCTCGGAAGAAATTCGAACCCTTTCATGTGGACTTATGTATAAGCTTCCCGTATAGTATGGGGTTTCAATTTTATTCGTACTTGTTTTTATTCGACAAGATTTTAGTAGTACCCCTTTCCGTCGCCCTTACCCTCTAGGCAGGCGAACGGTCCGGGACTCGTGTTTTGAATTGTGTTAGTGTGGAGCGAACATTCTTTCCGTTTGGTGGGCTAATAAAAAACTCATTTCGGGGGATCGAGGAGCCAGTTTCACTGCCAAATTTATTTAATGAGTGTGTCACCTTTACTCAACAAGAGTAATATTAATCAAAGCCTAACTTCCATTCGGTTCGAACGCGGTCCAAGCAGAAAAAATTAAACAAAGCTCTTCATAGTGAACACTAAGGTGTATTGATTTGATAGAGGAGAAAATGAAGGGTTAAAATGGCCTGAATTTTGCCTTGGGCATTGTACTGTTTTGAGAATTAGCCCTCTAATGACAAAGGGGTCACCCCAGTGTGCCTTATGGTTCTGGTTACCAAATTCTATCATGTGGCAGGAAGCTTTGTTACAGAGGAGGCACTCAGTGCCAATCTAAGTCTGTCAAAGTGGCTTATTTGAAAAGAAACTAGTGGTACCTCTTTTAAAAATTTGCGTAGGGATAAAACAATACTGAAGCCACCAAAGCGTTGTTATATAAAAGTAAAAATATATTTGTTTTCCGAAAGATCTCCACAAGGCAGGGGCCGATGTTAGTTAAAAATCAACAGTATAATGTAGGGAATTATTCTTTGGGGGGTCAGAGAGAGATATTCGGGACCTTTCAGGGTGCTACGGATAAAAAAGAATACGTTTTTATATTTTAAGCAGGGAAAGAGGCAGGTAGAAAAAATTTAGAAGGAAAAATTCGGTGAAGTAACATTTAAACATAACGCGAGTAGGAAACGATGAAAACAATAACAAGAAGAAAAAATTATACGATTAAAATAAATAAAAAAAAAAGGGGAAAGAGAGAAGAGAAAAAAAAGGGGGGGGGGGGGGCTTATTTTAAAATGTCCTGCATGCAATTCTTAGAGTTAGACTGTAATTAAATTAAAACTTATCCTTCAAAAAAAAAATCACTTCTTTCCTCTATCTAATGTTACGGCTGATACAGAGATGCCAATATTAATAGTTGTGAATAATTCCCACGTATTCTTTACAAACAAAAATGTGACGGGGAGGGGCTGTGATAGAAGAGTTGAAAATAGTCAAACCCCGCGGTGGGGTTAATGAGGTCTTTTATGTATTTCTTGGTAACACTGTATTAAGTAAGAAAATAAAAATATTGTAATTTCCCCATGTATTTTCATTTTACAT
>JABUQX010054772.1:0-7500 GCA_015478945.1 Trachelipus rathkii
AGAGAGATTATATATATATATATATATATATATATAAAATATATTATATATATATATATATATATAAATATATATATAATAATATATATAAATCTATTATAATATATATAATATATTATATATATTATTTATATAATATATAATGCAGAATTTAAATATAAATCGCTCTAATATTAATGCATTGATAAGTAAAAAATGAACTTTGCGAGCCAAAATTATGGTAGCAAATTAAAGTTGAAAGAGGTTAACACGTTAATGGTTTAGTTTCCAAATGATAATTCTGCAATATGATTATTAATCCGTATCCCAAAGTACTTTTTGAACTTTATTGGACACTCCCGGAATCGAACTTTCCAGGAGGAATGTTGTGTTCTGTGAATATTTTAGAAACTCGAGAACATCCTGAGATCAGATATTTTCTGTCTTATAAAAACAAGATTCATGACAGTTATATGCATGCAACGGTGTTAATATATATGTATATATATTATATATATTATATATATTATATCTATATATATATATAATATATATATATATAATATATATATATATATATATATATATATATATATATATATTATATATATATATATATATATATATATATATATACACTCTCAACTAATTTGAGAAAGATTAAAGGGATCTTAGGTGTATTAAAACATATATATATATATATAGCGATCATACAATCTATTTGGTTTTGTATAATTTAGCCCTTCATGTAACTGAAAGTGTCCACTCTTGTATGTAGTTTCTGATGATTTATCCTCAGTCTCCCTTTCCTCCCTAACCGCTTCCGTGCATACATAAGTAAACAAATACCAAATGTATTACCCAATGCTTAGTTTGGTTTTGTTCTTCTTGGTCTTAGCTTCACAGGGATTTCAATGATTTTTGCAGCGGTTTCATCAAGTCAGATAAGTCTCTTCTTACTAATTTTATCAGATAGGTAAATAGATAAAAATTAATTTCTTTTTCAATTTACAATGTGGTGTTGAAGTTGCCCTGAATTTGCCTCAGAAAACTTGAAGACAACCGTTTTATTTCTCGCTATCATCGCGGTCCTGTTGGTGACCTGAGTCCATTACTCACTACCAGCCAGCATTGATAATGATTTCTAAATCTTCTGTACCACACATACTTTTGGAAAATTTTGAACATCCTGCTAGTTCAGTATTTTTAAACAACTGCTTTGGTTCCAATGAACTTACCTTAGGATTTTTTTCCGTCATTGGTCTTTACTCAATAAATTATGTCATTCTTAAATGGTAATAATTCATACCTGGTCCTTGATAAAACTGTTTTATGTAATTCATCGTGCACCTTCATCTCAAAGATTTCTCTGTTTCATAATGAGTATGTACTGATATCGTAATTTTTTGTTTTTGAAGGCATTACTGTTGTTCTTTTGCTATTTTTAGCTAGTTTGTGAGGGTTAAGAGATCTTTGGTATCCTCAGATTTTTCACCATCAAAGTTTTCTTGTTCGTAAAGGAACGTGAATATCTGTGAAGAGAAATCTTGGAATCCTGTGCGTAGTAAATCGTAATGTATGTTGGAGTGGTACAGACTCTCAAAGAACTACTGAGTGAAAAGCTAGCGGACCAGGCTTCGTCTTGTGAATCCACCAATCTTTTTGACTCTTCCCAGTCTCTTACACATGCTAAAATGTTATATATATATATATATATTATATATTAGTATATATTTATTATATATATAAATTATATTATTATATAATATATATATATAGTATATATATATTATATATATATATATTATATATTATACATAATATATATATATATTATATATATATATAGTATATCTATATATATATATATATATTAATGATAAATGATAGGATATAATTATATGTAATATATAATATATATTTATATATATATATATTATATAATATATATATAATATATACCTATATACATATTATATACTAATAGCTAGTATATATCTTATTATATTATAATATTATTATATTATTATATTATTCATTATATATATATTATAATCTGTGAAAATGATGGATATGAAATATAGACCAGTGGTTCTTAATCTTTTATGAGTCACGGACCCTTTTAAGAATCTCCTTACAAATAATATATATACTATATTTATATTATATAATATATATATATTTTATATATTATATAGGTAAGTATTATATCTATATTATAAGTAATACTATATATAATATAATATATATATGCTAATCACCAATGACACTGATCTAATGTAAAAGATAGTATTTACTATATTCGATGATAAAGCTTGTTTATAATCAATAATACGCAGCTAGAGCATTTGGTAGTATTACAAGATCATTATATATATATATATATAATATATATATATATATATATATATATATATATAATATATATTACTATAATATATATATATATATTATAATGATAATATATATTCTATTATATATATATAGTATATATATATATTATAGTATACTAGATCTACATATAATATATAGTAGTATATACTCACTATAGGTTTTACAATAAATTCCTTACCTCACGTGCTAGATGTATTTAATCAAATTGTATCTGCGTGGAATATATCCAAAAGAACTTATATTGACGTTAAGCTATAAATTGTAATGCATCATGATCATATAATAGCTGGACGCTACCAACCGACACTTTCAACTGCGAAAAAGCTCTTTACAAATACGACTTATATGCACAGATTAACATATCAATGGTATAGAGTCGGAAGAACAATGTGTACTTTATAATTATAAATTGCATGCTTGAATGTAAGATTTGCCTTTTCTTAGCATATATTTAACGATATATAAGTTTTTTATATTTTTAGATATTTTTAATCCAGGTTTCTCGTATGTAATTTGTTCTCTATAATAGTTTATTTGAATCATAAAAATAGAACGTAATGACATACACAGACTAACAGACAGACATTAACCAGCTAGGGAGAACGAGAGTTGAAGTAAACCCTTCATAAACAGAGAAGTCAGATACACAGTCTCTTTTTTCATAACAACTTTGTACATTCGTTTCTCCATGATTGGACAAGGGAATGGCTTATAGTAGCGAACATAATGTTTTTTTTATTTGATCCTCGCGGTTCCCTGAAACCCACCCATGGACCCCTAGGGGTCCATGGGACACCAGTGTTGAAGAACCCATGATAGAGACGAAGCAGGCAACTGTCTAGGACTAACGCGCCAATTGGGTACTAGAGCTGTAAGCATTGCATTACATTTTGAAAATATTTAAACTATTTCTGAAAGATGTGTTGTAGGGGTCTTTCCAAATTGTAATTCGTTTAACGGTATTTAATAATAAATCTGAAACTTTATGAGTTCTTCTGTCAGTAAGATTTCTACTCTATCAGAGTGTAATTAGATTTTGAATTTAGCTGCATTGTATTTGAACGATACTGGCAATAACATTCGATTCCTCTCGTCTTGAATTGACCACACGCACATCACACACATTACACTACACCTGTTTCATAATACACTCACATCGCAGACACACCATAGTCGGATCATCGACCAAGGATAGGAGTAGCGTATGCTTAACACTACGATGAGCTGCTACTAATATATATATATATATATATATATATATTATTATAATATATACTATATATTATTTATTATAATATATATTGTTGTTATTCATTCCATAGAGGTAGCATATAGATTTAAAAGGAAGGAAGTTTCTTTAAGTATTTTGGGATTAAACTGATGTTACGGATAGAATGGCATAATATATATATATATATATATTATATTATATATATTATATATCAGTATATATATATATTATATATATATAATATATTTATATCTATATATATATATATATATATTAATATACTATATACTATATATTCAGGTGTCAGGTATCGGATATATTAGCATGCATGCGCTGCGATTCGCTTCACTGCTCAAGAACCTGAGAGTAGATATGGTGGGAAGTGGCTGTATATAGGCGCATAAACTGATATTCAGGTGCTTGCTCATATTTACTATCACTGAGAGATGTACGGGAGGAGTGGATGTGATGCCAGGTTTGCATTATCGTCTCATGTGATGTATCATCAGTGATGGGAGTGATTTCTGAGCGATGTAGTAGGTATATAAGATAGGTTGTGCTTGTGGTGATCACTGAGTGCGGAGTGAGGAGGACGAGGAGTTCAGAGAGAGCCGTGGGTCCAAGATCGAGCCGGACCTGGAGGCAGTGTATTATTATAGCCTGAGGGTGAAGCCGAATAGCACTACTCATCGAGCATATGTTGATAGCGATGTTAGTGTTATCACGCAGTATGTCACGGTGATGATGCGATTGAGTGGCAACACGGCCCGCGCGTGAGCGCGCTGCAGCTTATACATCGACGCTCTTCTCTCAGACTGGGGGCGATGTCTGCTTAAAAGTTTAATATTTAATTAATTATAATTCATTAGGATTTTGATATTTAGTTTTTAGTAAAAAGAGGAGACATGAATACTGATTTTAGAGTGGTAATATATTAATGATGCTCGAGACAGTGTAGGATCCACGCGTAGCATCGGGAGAGGTTGGATCTGGATGTTGTGAATTTGAGGAGCGGATTGCGTATCGATCTTTCTCAGGTGCGAACTTAGTAACTATTATATATATTTATATTAATCTATATATCTATATATATTATTAAGTTAGGGATTACTCTAATGTGCACTCGTATGTAGATCTGATAATGTTCTCACTGACTGACTCATGGGTCATGCACTGGAATACTCGAGATATCACGGATGGGATAATATTGTGAGAGATCATCTCTGATCTTATTTTACTCACGAGCAGATCGACTTGTACGCGCTAAGTATTTCACACCCTAGTGATACGAGTTACAGAGTAGTAAGTTGGAAAGTCGATTGTGTGTAGAGAGTACAGAATATCTGTGATTTGTGGGTCTCCTCACTCTAGTTCATGAGAGTAGTCGTGGTTGTGTGGAGAGATATAGATTTTCTAGCTTATAGCATACGCTACGGCTGGGTACGATAAGAGCAAGTGTCGTAGCCAAGTTGCTATATTGTATGGGTATGTAGATCGAAAGAGATTGAGGCTTGATGATCAATGAACGGAGTCGAGATGGTGATTGAGTGGATTTGGAAGTTGCGTAACAAACTTTTTGGAGGGTATAATTTCGAGGGATTGGAAGAGAGAGCAGTGATTGGTACCCTTATATATAAGGTAAGGGGGGATCAGCAGTAACTGTAGGAATTCAGTGAAATTAGTTTAATGTGGTGTTATAAGGAGATATATGCTGGTATTTTGGTCAAAGTAATACTTTGGTATTTGGGTGTAGCGGGGTTCCTCGCCCTGCCCTACGGGTATGGTAAAAGTCCCCCTCTGTCCCGTAGCCGAGCCCCCTAAATTTTATTTTTTATATTATTTTTTTTGTGTAATAAAGCTTTATAACTGGCTGATTTCCAAATATTAATTGTGGTTTTTCTGTAAGCTATACGTTACTTCTATCGATGATATTTATTTGTTTTTGACAATTTTTTTCTATGAGTAATGTTGATTTTTTAAAAAAATTATTTAAAACATATTTAGACTTTTGAATCATCTCCGTGCCACCACATATAATTCAATGATTAGTATCTATATGCTAGCAATTGTTAAAAAAAAAAAATTACAAAATGAAAAACAAAAAACATCACAGGGCTATATATATATGTATTATATAATATATATATATAATATATTATTATATTATTATATATATGATATTTATATATTATATATATATATATTATATATAATATATATAATATATATATATTATAAGCGGTGCTTGGCACGTAAATTTTTTACATGGGGAGGTTTGAAAACAATTTTGTTTGTAAAACGGGGAAAATATATATATATAGAAATATAAATAAATAAATATATATATTATATATATATATATATATTATATATACTATATATATATAGTATATATATTTATATATTTATATATTTTAGTATTATATATATATATAGTATATATATATAGGCCTTATAATTATATATATATATATAATATATAATTATAATATATAATATATATATAATACATATATATATATATATATTATATATATATATATTATATATTTTATATTATATGATATATATATTATATATATATATATATATGACTATATAATATATATATATATACTATATATATATATATATATATATATATAATATATATTTATATAATGTAACTATATATATATGCTATATATATATATATATAATTATATAATATATATATACTATACTATATTTAATATATAATAATATATATATACATCATATACTATAAATATTAATATTATATATACATATTTATATATGTATTATAATAGGTAACTATATATATATATACTATAGTCGGTTGGGTACAGTTACAAGTCTCTGTACATTGGTACTGTACTTAAGTACAGTTTTTTGCATAGTAATTTCATGTCTTGTACTTTGTACTTGCACGTTTTCTCAAAACATGGTAGCTGTACTTGTACTTGTCTTGAGCCTTTATGTACTTGGTACTTGTGCTTGGTATTTGCAAGTACTTTTGGCATTTTAACTTGCCAATATTTTTTATTTTCTTTTTATCATTTTCCTCCGTATTTTATTATTATTTTTATAATGTATTCCTATAATAAATTTCCATTATGAATGTAAAGTATGTCATTATATATATACTTATTATATATATCAGTATTATATATATATATATATATATATATATATATATACGTATATATTATTATTCATATATTATATATATTATATATATATACTATATATATATATCTATATAACTATGAACTCATCATGCATCACCCACTTTTTCCAATGACTGGGGGTAAGTTGCGGTAAACATGTACCAGAACAGAAAAGTAGTAGAAGAATATGACACAAGTAAAAAAACAGCCCAGCCTTACTCCCTTTTATACTATTAGTGGGATTGCCGCACAGAAAATCCACCTAGAGCTTCAACCGGGAATCGCGACGACCATCACTCATGGCATCTGCAAATATGGGTTCATATCTTTGGCCCAGGTGGGCACACCATGACATCTCTACAAACCACTGCCATTTAATTCTATTTATGCAATTCTTTTTCTCGCGCCGTGCAAAACTTCACATTCACATCATCAGACATTTCTTCATTGCCTGATCAACTCCACTTTTTTCTTCGCGTCTCCCAGCCCCTCGATTCCAACAGACACTGTTCACCAATATACATCCCTTAACAAAACCGACTATCCATCCATTCTTCTCCAAATCTTTCATTTATTTCTCTCATTTACCCCTTTTTCACACCATACAACCTTGTAATACGTTCATTCCTCATTTTATCAATTTTCTCACACCTATCACGCCTCTAAGATTGTCTATCTGACCACATTGTAAGCTTTAGATCTATACCTGCTTCATTCAGACATAGT
>JABUQX010054772.1:12500-40501 GCA_015478945.1 Trachelipus rathkii
ATATATATAGTATATATAATATTAGTATATATATATAGTATATATATATATATATCAATATATATTTATATATATAATTATATATATATTACTATATATATATATATATATATTAGTTATATATATAATATTAATATATAGTGAATATATTATTATATTAGTATATATATATATATATATATATATATATTGTATATTATTATGATATTATATATATATAATATATATATTATATTTTATATAATATATATATATTATAGTTATATTATATATATATATATATATATATATATATATAGCCTAAGGCGATAAAAGGCAAGAAGACTAATAGTTTAAACTAAAGTGGGGAAACCCAAATCTCTTAAACAGATTAGTCCCCGACATGACCCTATGCCCGACATCTGAAAGATGCAAGTCAAAGGAAGTAGGAAAAACAGAAGGAGGGAGAAATAGTGTTCTAGACTTTACCATTAGAATTAGTGCAAGAACGAGGATATGGGTTAAACCTGGGGCCAGAAACCTGTACAGAGAAAGGAGAAGACTGTATGGTATAAAACTAGTCTCGTTTGGGTCTCTCCAAAGGAGAAAATTTAAGACTAGAGACTAGAGAGTTGGGAAAACAATGTCCATTGTAGTAGAATTAGTTTTAAGGAGAAAGATACAATAATTAGACAGCTAGAAAGAAATTGAGAATATGTGAGACTAGTAGTCTAGTTTGTAAGTTGAAAAGCCTTACATTTCATTCTTCCATGAACATCTGTGACGCCTCAGAATAACCAAACTCTTTAAAACCTCTTTATAACCTCTTTAAAACTTGATTGGTGATAGAAATAATTCGATCTTTACAAGAAAGACCACGAGAAGAAAAAAAATTGAAGAATATAAAGACAAAAGGTGGTGAAAACTGTAAAAAAAAAAAAAAAAAAAAAAAAAAAAAAAAAAAAAAAAAAAAAAAAAAAAAAAAAAAAAAAAATTGTTTGCTTTCGATTATGTAATAAATAAAGAATTAAACTTTTTATAATGCATTTAAAACAATCATGTATTCTTTTCACTATACAAGAAGGATCAGAAGTGAGTTACTTCTTGGATACTCTCCTAAGATTTATTATTTGCTGTTAAGTGGGATTATTTTCATTTGGAAATGAGTAATGAAGGGTGGATTCGTCGACAGAGAGTGGATAGTGGATAGTTAATGAATGATGACATTCCACAGCGGTAGTTATAGAGAACATTTGTGAAGGAAATCAGATTCCACAGAGGGAAGGGTAGACATCGATAAAGGAAGTTAATAAAATCAAAGTTTTGTGCCAGATTACATCGAAGCCTTTCGATATGTATGGTGCCAAATCAAAAGATTTACCCAAAATACCGAAAAAAAGAGGAAAATAAAGGAAAGGAAATCCTTTTTCGACAGTCACTTTCGGAAGCCTTATTGGCAATCTGAAATAAAATTTTCGATGTTTCCAAATCTTCCTGTAAAGTAAAGATACGAAAGCTTTGAAAGAAAAGTTAAACCAATAGGAGGATTGTTAGAAGGTTGAGAGGAGTCCCCATTATTCGGCATAGTTTCAATGAGAACTCATCCCAGCAGGAAGGAAAAGCAGAAGATTATAAAACAGATATAAACACTTTACAGGGGCAGGGTGCAATCTTGGAATTGCAAGTTTTGAGAACCACAGGAAGAATGCCATCAGGAGCTTAATCCTTCTAGATATTAAGCTCGAGAGAGAGAGAGAGAGCAGACAGAGAGACGAGAGGAGCCACCGAGACGCAGCAGAGAGCAGAGAGACGAGATGACGGGAGAGACGAGCAAAGAGAGAAAAGAGACGAGACGAGAGAGACGAGCAGAGGCAGAGAGAGATCGATCAGCAGAGCAGAGAGAGAGCACGGGGAGAAGAGAGCAGAGGACGAGAGAGAGAGAGAAGAGAGAGACCGACCGAGAGAAGCAGAACGACGAGAGCAGAGAGCAGAGAGAGACGAGAGAGAGCAGAGAGGCAGGAGGAAGAGAGAGAGAGAGAGAGAGAGATGAGAGAGAGAGAAAATATGCCCAACATTCGCCTTTTGGATGAAAATTGAAGATAAAGATAGTAAGGCCAGAAACCCAAGTTCATATTAGGAATAAGAGAGGTTAGGTCTAGAAGGAGGGTATAAAAGGTAAAAAATAGAGTAAAGATCACGAATGCTGTACAAATTAATGAAGAATGATGATCCTGTACCAGAGCCTGCTTGCTGCGAATTCACAGCAACACCACCGACTTCATCGCCAAAGGACACTAACTATAAGGCGATGTTGGAGGTATGAATGAACCAGGGACACTTGTTTGGAAGTCGACACTCCAATTTGGTCTTTTTGCCGTTTTATATTCGATAAAATTTTTCGAGTGATGACTGTGGAGTTGTGTTGAAGTGACCACTGTGCTTATCCTTTACCACCTCAGTGTATGATCGAGAGTGCGCTAGAGACACCCTCTGTGTAAATAAGATGCGAAAATGGTCAAACAGTTGGGCAATGGGGTGCATAGAATATATATATAAGTAGTAGGGAGGGGATTTTGGACCCAAAATAAATTACCCCAAATTTTTACTCCATATTGGAGGTCTCACTTGGGGTAAAAAATGCATAACCCATATTTTTACCTGCCCTTGACCTTTTTCTGACCGCCACGTTGTTTCCTGAGCCCATTTTGACCTTGCCCTTGACCTTTTTTGCCTGACCTTGACCTTACTTGACCTTTTTGGCCTTAACCTTTTTTGGGCCTTGCACCTTTTTTCGACCAACCCTTTGGTCTTTCATGTCATTTTTGGGCTCACGCCCGATTTTTTGGCGGCCACCCTACATTTTTAAGGCAACCCTAATTTTTGGCAACCCTAATTTTTAGCCACCCTTTCGAAGACAAGAGCGTCGCCAAACGGGCTTGCGTCAGCAACCCGCTTGTACGTATTACCCCCCCATTTTACGCCCCCTAATTTTTCTCGACCGTGGCGCCATTTTTGCCCACCGTAATTTTTGATAACTTCCTTTAGGGGCTTAGCCCTTTTGATGGTCGTTACCTTGCTTGACCATGCCATATTTCGACCAGCCCTTTGGTCTTCCAGGGGGTCAATTTTGGCCCACGGAAAATTTTAAGAGCTACCCCCTTCCGTCTTCCATGGTCAATTTTGGCCCACCTAATTTTCGGACCATCCCTTTTGATCTTCCATGCGCCTCATTTTTAGCCCACGGCTAGATTTTGCGTCTTTGCCGTGCGCGTCAATTTTCTGACCACGGTAATTTTGGCTTAACCCTTTTGTCTTTCAAGGCAGGTTCATAATCTTAGAGAAAATAGAATGAATTTTTTATAAATTTTACGCTTTCCTATTCCTAGTATTGTAACCCTAAATATAAAATCGCTAGTTACACAATTAGCTAAATGTAGATTTCAAGTTTGCGAGTATACCAAAAGCCACCTTAAGCCCATTTTTTGTGGTTGGTCAATGTAAATTTTAAACCAATTTTTTTTTGAAATTGCCAAATAGACAGTTGCACAGAAGTACGTTTCAAAGTATAGCGGAAGGAGAAGTAAAGTATGAGTTTTTTTTTTTTTTACAACCATTCGCTGGCAGTTATCGCTTATATGCAAACAATTTGAGGAAACTTCATTTTGGCAAGAAAAACAGATGGTGAAATATTTCACAGAATGCCATGGCTTAAAGGGTGTACCACCGTGAACAAGCTTAGAGTTGCATGGATTCTAAATTCCAATGTTGAAGTAACTATAAAGAAGAAAAAAAAATTTTTGCAGCTTGAATAAATTCCCTAGCTTTTTTTTTTAAGCATACTTATCAACCATTCTGATAAGGACTTTCCTAAGCAACTTGTTATTTTTTAAGACGAGTTAGTTTTGTTTCCAAAACTACAAACTCCACCGAGAAACCACAGATAAACTAGAATAAAATCGAAAAACTTGAAGAGTGTTAGGAGTACATGTTGACAAAGTGTGAATAAAAGTTGAGCGTTTTTGCGAGTTATGATTAGTGGTACTTTACTGTTGTTAAGTATGGAAACTTTGTTAACATTTTATTCCTGTTTTAAGATGTGTTAGGTTTGTTCGTTGTGGGTTATATTCATAGTTCAGATGAAACTGGTAAATTGTCTTTGATTAATGAAAGTTTAATTTTTAACATATATTGATTGATGTTTGTATAAGAACTTGATTTTCACGTTGTGTTATTATTGGCCAAAATGATAATCGAAAAACTTGAAGAGTTTGTTCAAAGATTCATTAGATCAATAGATCTGGACTGGAGGGTGGTTGGATAGTGGTTTGATTTACTGATTTACTGATTTAGGGTCATTAGATAGCGTTACAATTTAGTAAAAATTTGACCTTAATCAAATTAGAGTTCAATAGATCAAATAGATCATAGATCAATGGATCATAGATGGACAAGATATATAGGTTGGATGGGTTTGATTTATGATCTTACTGATTAGGGTAGTAAAAAATGACAAATTTTAGTAAAAAATTGACCTTAATCAATAGATCATAGATCAAATAGATCAATAGATCATGATTGGACAGGCGGGGTGGGGTTTGGTGTTTGATTTACTGATTTAGGCTAATAAAAAGGGTATGTAAAACATGACAATTTTAGTAAAAATTTGAACCTTAATCAATAGATCAATAGATCAAATTAGATCAATAGATCATAGATCATGATTGGACAGGAGGGTAGGTGGATGGTGATTTGATCTGATTTACGAATTTAGGGTATGTAAAACATGACAATTTTAGTAAAAATTTGACCTTATCATAGATCATAGATCAATAATCAATAGATCAATCGATCATGATGGGACAGGAGGGTGGTTGGTGGTTTTTTTGATTTATTGATTTACTGATTTAGGGTATGTAAAACATGAAACAATTTTTATAAACAATTTGAAAATATGACTTAAATCAATAGATCAATAGATCAATAGATCAATAGATCAATAGATCAATGGATCACAGATGGACAGATATGTAGGTTGGGTGGTTTGATTTACTGATTTACTGATTTAGGGTATGTAAAACATGACAATTTTAGTAAAAATTTGACCTTAATCAATAGATCAATAGATCAATAGATCAATAGATCATAGATCAGCAAGAGGGACAGATATGTAGGTTGGGTGGTTTGATTAATACTGATTTATTGATTTAGGGTATGTAAAAACGTAAATTTGTAAGTTATAAGCAAAAAAGAATAAGAAATTTTATTTATTTATTTATTTTTTTCTTTTTTCTTGATGGTTCTGAAACCATTATTTTCGAAATCTACAGATCCAATAACATATATAAAGACACCAACATTGTTGTTATACGAATGTTTCTTAACTTGGCACCGCAGCGGCTCCAGCACCGGTGCCGGAGCCAACTCCTCAGATTCCTATACCAAGTCTTTCTAGAAATTACACTCTGAATCCTCTCACCAAATTTCAGCATTATACGATCACTTTGATTTTTAGGGGTGGGGGTGGGTCCCCCCTTCGGGGGACCCACGGGGACGTAACCTCGTATACAATGAGGTTACCTCATGTTCTAACTACTCTCCAAATTTTAGCTCGATACGATAAGTTCGGAGTCGGGGGCTGGCTGGCAATCGGCGTCGGAGTCGGAAGCGGATGCGAAGAAGCACCACGGCGGAAAGCAAGAGTTTCGGAAATCACCGAACGGTTGACGCTGAATGAGAAACGCAGAAGGTTTAAAAAACAACTCAGGAGTGATCCCCCTTCGGAAAGACTTCTTCGACGTAATAATAATATAATTATGTGTATGTGTATGTGGCGCACGCGCACTCTTGTCTTTTTGCGTCTGTCGGTCAAAACAGACCTTCGGTCTGTTTGACCTCCAGGTGGTCGGTCGCCCGAACGCTTGTTAGGCTTAATTTCGGTCTCTCAGATCCCGCAAAAAGAGAGTAAACCAAATATCGGCGTCCACCCTCGGGGTGACCCCCCCTTAGGGGAGACCTACGGGCACCGAAAACTCGTCTTGTGATCAGTTTATTCACATATATATGATTATATTCCAAGTTTCAGACCTATAACTTATATCCTTTATCGAAAAGGGTGGGTTCGCCCATGTGGCCCTATTACTACTATATATATATATATATATATATATATAAATACATATAATATAACATATTTCATATATATATATTTATATTTATATTTTATTTTTCTTCGTATATACTATATATATATATATATATATACTTATATATATATAACCTAACGCTAACCAACCTAACCTAACCTAACCTAACCTACCTAACCTAACCTAGCTTAAGCTTATTCTTAACATAACTATACTTTTCCTATCCTAAAATCTAACTGAAATTACCCCCCCACATATCCTTAACGCTACCTAACTAACACAAACATAAAAATGTTAGTAATATTATATTTTTTATTATTTATTTATTTTTATTATTTTTTATTATATAATATTATTATAGTATAATATATAAATTATATATATATATAATATATATATATATATATAGTACTATTATATATATATATACTAATGTTTTTTGTTAACAGCTGTTGAGGGAGGGTTTTTCGTTTCGTTCCACATAAATTATAGTCAATACATGAAGCATCGCGGAATATTTGTCATTAAACCATATATCAACCTATATATTATAAATATTAATATATATTATTATATATGTATAATATTGATATATTTATATTATATATTATATATAGTATACTATATATATATATGTATATATATTATATATATATATATATATTTTATATATTATTATATATTATATATATGGGAAAGATTGTATTTCATTAACAGCAAAAAATTTCTTCAATTCATTTTCTCATATCTCAAAAAATACAATAGATACAGGGAAAAGGAATACATTGCTCGAATGCTGTCCAATTTTTAGTGCGGAAATTTAATGTAAAAAAAATAAAAAAAAAAAATATAAAAAAAATAAAAATAAAAATAAAAATGCTAAAACATATAGCTTCAGGGAAAAGAAATACATTTTGTTGGAATCCTGGTAACATTTTTATGATAGGAAAATGTAAAAATTAAATAAAAATAGGAAAAAAAATTATTAAATAATTTTATGTAATATGATTAGAGACCTATTTAAGTAGAACCTTTTATTTGGTTCTCGTTAAAAATAGAATAGACTTTCTATAAATTTGCTTTTTTTTTTTATGCGTACAAGAAATACCCCAAGGGTAAACCGCAAAGATGGGCAGGAGTCGGGGTCTCTCGGCCTTTCCGGGGAACGACGGGGTATGACTAATTCCCCCCCTCCGGGGAGGTCTCCGGAACCCCGCTCTTTGGTATTGGGTGTCCTGCGGGGGTTCTCTCCGTCCCCCCCTATCGGGGTTATATGGAAAACGTCCCCGCTCTGTCCCCGTCCCCCGTCGCTCGAGCCCCCTACATTGCCGTGTAAATACCTTTACAAATAATATATAGCTATATATATATTTTATGTCCCTGCTCCTAAAAAAAAAATAGCCAATATTTTATTTTATTTATTTTTTGTTTTTTACATTTCCTAACTAAAATTTTACCAGGAGTTCCAAAAATGTATTCTTTTCGCTGTATAGCTATTGTAATTTTTGAGTTTTTTTTTTTTTTTTTTTTTTTTTTTTTTTTTTTTTTTTTTTTTTTTTTACATTTCCCGCACTTAAATTTTGAGCCAGCATTCCAGCAATGTATTTCCTTTCAAACTGTAAGCTATTGTAGTTTTTGAGATATCTGATTGAAAAAAATAATATTTTGGCTGTGTAATGAAATACATATAATAAGTCCTATATATATATATCCTCGTAATATATGATATATAATATATATAATATAAGTTATATAGTATATTTATATATATTTAATATATATATTTATATATATATATATATATATATATTATATTTATATATATATATATATTTATATATATAATATATATAATATCCTTTTTTCAAAAAATTTTCTTATGTATATTCAATAATTAAAAAGGTTCGGTACTTCATGTACAATCTTTATTAAATTAAGTTTAATATCCCTTAGTAAAATCATGTCGACTAACCAAAATCAAAAACACCTCATGTGTACTTGATATTTTACTCACTCTGAAGATGAAAATTTTTACATGTTGCCAATATGAAATAGTTGACGCCCAGTTGATAGGAAATTCATCTAGGTCGTTTTTTTCGATCTGCTTAAAAAGAGTTTTACCGACCACCAGTTAGCTCATGGGGTCATCCAAAACATCTACTGGATCTTTAAATTAATAAGACATTAAAATGCTCTCATTCAGACATTGCTGCCATTGTTAAAAAAGAAAGGTGAAGCAAAAAGCTGTTCAGGATGAACCTTTTATTTTCAAAAAAATTCCAGACAAAAAGTAGAATAACTTTTTTTTCAAATTGTCAAACCTTGGCAACTGTCATGTCAAGTGATAAAAATTCAAACTACAATTGATTGTAAAAATTGTTAAAGATTTTTTTTTGCCAGACCAAGGATTTTAAAGCATTTTGTGGAAAAATTTTCTAAAACTGGAAGTCCTTTAGACCGGTAAAAAATATTTCGTAAAATATTTCTAGAAGAAGCTGATAAGCAAAAATATGTTAACTTAAAAATTGCTTAAAGGAAGGATTCGTGCATTTAAAAATGTATGCTTTCAGAGGGGCAAAGGAAAATTATATTGTTAATAATTTTAGATATGTGAACGAAGATAAAACAATATTGCTAAATCACGTTAGCAGTAAAAGATACCAAAATCGCAACATTTCAGCGAATATATCCAAGAATTTGTTATTATTATCGTTTTAAATATTAATCCGCCTATAAGAGGCAAATAATATTAGCTTATGTTACGGTGAATAATTTTTAAAGGTTGGCCTGTGTAATCTATTGAAAAATTAAATAATCCCAATGAGGATGAGGAACAGGGAGCTGCTGATAATGTGATACTGATTTTATTGAATGTCCAAACGAAGAAGTAATAGTAGTTGTTTTCAGGAATGAGTTTTGATAAAACTATGAAAAGCTATGTTCCGATGACGTTAACATTGCACACACGAGATGTTTGGAGTTCAGCAGTGCGTGATGGTGTCCCAATATTTAAACAGTCAAATCTTATAAGCAAGGTGAGACAAATAGCAAAAGCAGCACGTAGCTCAAAATTAATGCAAGTTCTAAAGCGTTCAAGCTGGAAAGTGGCTAATCTAGATAAAAGATCAAGTATGGGGAAAGTTATGTTTGTATGCTCAAAAGGCATTCTTCAACTAAAAGACTATATTAGTATGATGGCTGCTGGTACTCCTGAACTTTCTCTCTCTCCGAGAGTCAGTGGGAACAAATCGAAACCCTCAAAGAATTAATTAAACGCTCATACTTTACAACAAAAAATACTCTATCAGAAGACTTGCCTGCAGGAAAATGGATTTTAGCATGGAAAGAAGGGAAAAAATGTTAACTTAATATAAAATATTTTTGTCGGCCATCTTTGTTGATCCACAGTTCACAATCTTCCTTAGAAATGAAGATCTGATATTAAAAGATGGTAATGCTTTTTGTGAACTAGGACTTTCCAAATAAAATTTGAACAAACAATTGGACCAATTGAAGCATGCAGAAAAGCGATTGAAAAAAGGCAATCTACCAGTAAAAGATCTTCAACCTAAAAATTCTCTAGAAAAATACAAAGTAAAATTCCATAAGGTATTAGATAAAAAAATGAAAATCGACTGGAAATCAAAGTTAACAATTAAAGAGGCAATCCCTAGCTATCCTAAAATTTTGCAAGATGCGGCTCACATAATTTTATCAATACAGCTTGCCTTCTATGTTCTGTGATATGTTGAAAAAGCCTATTTTCCTGTTTTTAAAAATATTTAATAAAATCGTATCTAAGGACATCGTTAAAGGAGGAATTTTATTGAAGGTTTTTTAAGAACAAATTTCTTTGAAATAAATTATTATATGTACATATCTCTAGTGTTATAAGAAAGAGAATTATTTTTAAATTATTTGGATCCTCTATAATGAATTTATAATTTTTTTTTTTTATAAATAATAAAATCTGTTTTGAATAATATTATGTTACATGTGCTTTATTTTCAGTTGTTTTTCAGGCAGCTCATTGTTCATAGAGGGGTTATTTTAAACTTTAGGATGAAGCTGAAATAGAATTTTTCCGTTTAAATTTTTTTTATCTTCTATAAAATATTTTTTAAGTTTTTAATTCTAAGTTAATAAAGATGTCACTAACAAAAACATTCAAGTTCATCATACCATAACAATTTTGTAACAGATTTCATAAGTATAAATTTGGAAGGAATTATAACTAGGAGCTGGAGTCGGAGTAGGAGCCGGGTAATTTTAAAACGCTGGAGCCGGAGTCGGAGCCGGGTAATTTTAAAATTTGCCGAATCCGCAGCCTTGGTTATAGTAATTGGTTATTTGTATTTCTTTTACTAGATTGTTAGAAAATAACGTATTTGTTAATTTAAGTTAAGAACTAGAACAATGTTTTACCGCTGAAAATTTTCAGCTGTAAAACATTGTTTTTAAAGACGCTCAATAAGAAATAATAGACCTCCAAATTTCATATTTATAACATTTATTTATGGACGTAATTGTCAATTCTAGCGATACCAACCGATTTTCGTCAATTTTCATGAAACTTATATGAAATGTCCAAAATGATCCGTAATGAAAGAAAAAAAGTACGAAAATTACCCTGAAAAAAGTTATGAAGTCTCCAAATATCCAATTTATTACCCTGAAAAAAGTTATGAAGTCTCCAAATATCCAATTTATTACCATGAAAAAAGTTATGAAGTTTCCAAATATCCAATTTATTACCCTGAAAAAAGTTATGAAGTTTCCAAATTTCCAATTTATAACCTATTCATTGCTAGATGATTTTTTTTTTAAATTTATAGGCTTGTATAGGCTTACGAGGCTGAAGCAATATTTTTTTATTTTTCCAGCACTCACTGGTTGGGGGTATTAGGAGCAGACAAATGTTCGTGTGCCATGTATTTATAAAAAATAAAAAAAGTAACCCATTCCTGTAACAACAGGTACAAGAGTTTTACTAGAGACCATATGGAAGAAGATGGTAGTCCCACATAGTAGTAGATAGTAGTCCCCACAAGGATGAAAACCATACTTGGGATTGTAATACTCAAGAACTAGCAATGGAAACCTTTGCGTCGAGAAACAAACTTCTAGAGCAGGGTTTCTCAACCTTTTAAGTCTCGCGACCCCTAGAAAGCCAAAACGCATAAAGTTAGTAACCTCGCGACCCAATAATTACCTTCCATATATTATATATAATTATATAATTATAAGTATATATATATATATATTATTATATATATTAATATATATATAATATATATATAAATATATATAGGATTAATGTTATTAATATAAAATATCTATACATATATTCTTATATATAATATTATAATTTATATATATATATTAATATATATAATATATTATTAATTCCTTAATTAATAGATGCTTTTCGATGCATTATGTATATATATTTTTTCATTTTATTTATGTATAACTTTTTATAAATAACAACTGTGTAACATTTTAATTATAAATATTTTTCTTTTTGATGTTCCAGACCAAACTTGTATATCAGCTAGCGGAAACCTTCGTCGAGAAACAAACTTCTAGAGAACTCTAGGATAAAGCCTTTTGAGGCGAGAATGAAGCCTAGAGATAATTTATAAAATGTTTAAAATTTAATGTTGATTTCTCATTTGATAATTAAAATTAATATTAGTGCGTTTCTAAGGACCCATTTTATGGCATCCAGTGACAAAGGATGAGTTAAGCGTTTTTATCCCATAATTTGGAAAGTAGTGATATCACGATGAGACGCTTACGAAGCTAAATTTCGAACCATGTTTTATTTTACCCAAAAGCATTTTTGTTTGCCAAAAAAAAAAAAAAAAAATCATATAATAAGTACTATATTTTTTCTTGCCTTCATTACAATGCAATCAACCTTTTTATTCAATTTATACGAATGCTCCATTTTAAATTTTTCAATAATTAATTAATACTCATGTAATCATTCTCCTGTTTTTATATAAACCGCATATACCAGTTTATTTCCCTGTTGAATGATCTTCGAATCAAGGTAAATAGTGAGAAAAAATCTGTACTGTGGGAATAAAAAAAAAGTTCAAATGATGAAATATTTATCATAAACTACTATAATAATTATCAGGTGTTTATATCCTTCATAAATAAAATTATTTTTCCACAGCTACAGACTTAGACAAGAATGGTGCATACCTCACCCATGATATATTGATATAACCTCGATATTTATCGATAGTTTTTAATATTATTAATATTTTAATATTATTTACTGTACGTATATAATTTTGGTTTGTCTTTATTTTTAAGGCAGAAAAAAAAACACTACAAATTTAAGTAGTAATTTATTTTCTTTGCTGCGATAATTAATTTACATATTCAAATTAAAATATTTAAATACGTAAATTAAATTTTTTTTTGTAGTGGTAATTTTCAATAATTTTTATAAATAAATTGTTTGCTGAAATACCGATATTACTAGTAATACAGGTAGATACATATAACGACTTATCGTGGGGTAAGGTGTTAGATACATTAATATCGATATTGCTGAGTGAAGTATTAGATACATCAATATCGATATATCGTGGGTGAGGTATTAGATAAAAAAATCGATATATCATGGGTAAGGTATTGGATGCATAGATATCGATATATCATGAGTGAGGTAGTAGACACAGATATTGATATATCGTGGGCAAGGTATTAGATACATTGATGTCGATATATAAATAGATATCGATATATACTGGGTGAGGTTTTACATACATTGATATTGATATATCGGGAGTGAGGTATTAGAAACATAGATATCGATATATATTATATGATATATTAGATACATAGATATCGATATAACATGGCTAGAGGTATTAGATACATAGATATCGATATATCATGAATGAGGTATTAGACACATATTGATATATCGTGGGTGAGGTATTAGAGAGATAAATATCAAAATATCGTGGATGAGGTATTAGATACATAGATATCGGGACAGAGTGGATGAGTTTTTTTCCACACAAACCAAGACTAAATTCAATTATTTTTTGATTCGGTCATGATTTCTTTGTTTCATTTATAGTTGAGATAAAGTAGCTAAATCAACCGAATCTTAACAAGTTTGTTAAGTATTTGTTTATTAACTTTTCATTTTCCCACCGAATATAATTCCCATCACTAGATGGTGTGTGTGTGTGTGTTTTCTACTTGTATATGTAGACAATACCTTTATCGTGATTTTTTTTGTGTCCCCTCCATATGGTTTTTGATGTCCTTTGAGTAATAGCTCTATTAAAAAAAATTATACTATTGCCCACCATACACACATGCCCACAAGCTAGAGATGAGCAAAATTGTTCTTGATTCAGAGCTATGGTTTAAAAACTATATCAAGTATTACTTTTATTTCCAACCGCAATAATTTAAAAAACATGGACACATGATAAAAAAAAAACAAAATGCCAGATTCGCTATATAATGCTGCGAAACATCAGCCATATTTTTCCATAGGTGGCGAATTTGGTATCTTTCATATGATGTGCCATTTGTGTTTTTAAAATTAGGGCGGTTGATAATAAAAAAAAATAGGGTATACTTGATCTATGAATCATGATTCTGAGTCAATAAAAATTTTACCCATATTCACCACATACACATCATGCACATACAGCACACCATACACAATAAATATAGACACTTTACTTAATAACAGCCATATGATCGGTAAGATAGTACGATGATTGTTGCATGGCTAATGAATTAAGTAAAGTGTCTATATTTAATTGTGTGTGTGTGTGTGATTGCGTGTGTGTGGTGTGTGTGGGTGTGGGGGTGTGTGTGTGTTAGGTTTTGTTATGTTCATATATACATATATTAAGTTGATATAATAACAAATAATAATAATAAATAAATAATAATCAATTCTAATAAATGTGATAATTATAGTCATTTTACCAATACTGAAAATAAATAATAATAATAATAAATAATAATATTATTATTATATTATAATAATAATAATCAATAATAATAAATAATAATAATAATATTTTGAGCGTTTGTGTGCATAGTAAAGGATTGAGATTGCTATGCCATCTTCTGCTGGTAAGTTGAAACTTTTAATTTTAGTATACCTTATCTAACGAATGCCTGTATGGTCAGTTGTGGCCCTAACGGCATAGACATATGTATTGTTTGCCTTAAGTCTTCTCAATCATTACACCCCTCGCTTTAACTCCGCTTACGACATCATCCACATATGATAGAATAATATCCCACGAGATTGTGTTTACCACACACGTTAGTTGTAATGATTTATCATCTATAAACTTAACGGTATGAATATAGCAATTTTAGCAGCCACACCGGCGACACAACACACAACAACAACAACAACAACACACAAACCACCAACACAACCACAACACACAACTCATGAAACAGAGCCACAGCAAAACGAATCTTATTTTTATGATAATAATGTACTACTCCAAAAAGAATAAGCTATACACAGCCCAATCAATAGATCAATAGAATGCATTAGGTAGATCCACTGTTAAACTACCCCCACAACAAACACCGTAAGGAGGGTGTTAGACTGGAATACAGTCTGAGTTCTACTGATCGTCGTATTCTCGTGTGATTTACTGGGCTTTTAAAGTATGTAAGAAGGAGTTACGGTAAACTGCTTTTCTAAGTTATACAAACATACAAAATGACAAAGAAATTTTAGATTAAACACAAAATATTTTAAACGAATAAAAGAAAAAATAAATATATAAGTAAACACGAAAAGTTTAAAGAAAAGATAAAAACAAAATAAATAGAAAAGTTTTTTTTGTGTTATGTTTAACAAAATATGACTTTGAATCCATATATCAATAGATAATAGATCACAGAAGGGTATGAGGGTACGGAGGGGGTTGATCTTACTGATTTACTGATTTCACTGCTTTAAGGTATGTAATATGCAAATTTTTTTAAGTTAATAAATAATTATTATTGTTATAATTGTATAGTTGTGTGTTATATTGTTAATTTTTATTATTATTATTTTATTTATATGATTTTAATAATTTTATGTCATCAATAACGTATTTTATATTAATTAATGTTAATTAAATCTAATTATAATTATCTCTATAAATAATATATATTATTAGATTAATATAAAGTATTATTATTTTATTATATGTATTTGAATTTGTTTAATATTAATGTACTTTATACAAAGACTATCTGATACTTATTGAATTCATTCATAGATTAAGTTAATTATCTATTATTATATATTATATATTACTTAGTCAATAGATCATACTGACCGAACTTCATACTCTATGATAGGTATATTAATTTGTAGAGTGTGTTAATTGGAGAGAATTATTATTATTATTTTGATTCAGAGAAGTTTGAATTCATTATTTTTTAATGCATTTTTTGAATTTATATTCATTATTTATTATTATTGTTATTTTTTTATTTATATTATTAAGATTATTATTGTTATATTATTATTATGCGTTAGACTATAATATTAGTGCACAAATTTGTTAAGAAGTATAAATTCTTAGGCTAAGAAAAAGTAGATATATAAATTTCTTTATGTAATTAATAATAATAAACTAAAATATTATATAACTAAGTAATATTATATAACGCAAAATAGGTAATTAATTATAGTTTTATTTAAAAAGCAATAATATATACTACAAATGTTTATAAAATGTTGAAGCATCACAAAATACATATAAAGAGTTTTTTACTATGTCATGTTTTATTACCAAGGTTTTAAGCATAATCTTCAAAAGAGAGTAATGGATGCACCTTTAAGAAATCATAATGAGCGTAACACATAAACTCGGCGCCATTTGAGGACTTTGGTCTTAAACATAAATATTTTAAGGGGTGTTTTCAAGACGGATAAGAGATGCCTTTCGATTTTGATGCTTAGCTCATATATATATTATATATATACTATATATTATATCTTATATATATAGTATATATAATATTATATACTATATATATAGTATATACTATTAATATATTATTATTATATAGTATAGATAGGTATATATATATTATTATATAGTTATATATATTATATATATTATATACAATATATATATTATATATAAGTACTATATATATATATATATTATTATATTATATACAATATATTTATCTTATATATATTATAATATAGTATATATATATATATGATAGTAGTATACTATTATAAGTACTGTTATATATTATATATTATATATTATGTACTATATAATATATATATATATTTATATACGGTAAGTATATAATATATAATATATATATAGTTATATAATATTATTATATTTATATTTATAGTAATATATATATATATATATATAATATATTTATATATATATATATATTTATATAATAATATATATATATATTTATAGATATGTATATATATATATATATATATATAATATATATATATATATATATACGTAATCTTAGAAGAATTGTTCTATTTATTGTATGTTCTATATATATAAATTATATATATATATATATATATTATAGTATATATATATATAATATCATATATATATATATGTAAATATGTAATATATATATAATATAATTTTATATATTATATATATATATTATGTAATACTGATATATATATTATATAGTATTATATATATAATATCATTATGGACGACATTGCAGCTATTGTTTGCATTATGAAAACTGTTTCATAGAAAGGGCAAAAATTTGTTTTAAAAAAATGATTCTTTCTGAGAAACTGCTTTAAGGACCTAATACAATTATTTAATAAAGTTCTCTGAGGAATTATATTTTACTCACAAAGAAAATATTTTTATTCTGATGATTCTTGATGATGCACAATGCATTTATAAGACAATTGGGAATGGTACTTGTGAAAGAGATACATCAGTGTATTAAAGTAACAATCCCAATTTCTTGTAAATTAAGTTACCGTGATTAGTTCCTTTCTACTTGTGTTTTTCTTTAACCTTCGTGGAAGTGAAACTAACTCTTCGCGAGTGCAAAAGCTGTCGATTGATGAAGTTAATATTTTTGGGGACAGCTTAGTATTCCGACACAAGAGCACAATTTGTTATAAAGGAAATGAGAGTGTGTCATATGAGAGTTAAAAGGTTTGGCAGAATAAAGCTCTAAAAACGAGCGGAGTGTAACTTTTATAAAGGAAAATGAAAAGAGGTTTTTTGGTTAGAAACTTAGACAACTTGTTGATATTGACACGTGAACTCTTTCAACTGGATTCGAAAGCTTGGAGGAGATAAGCAATCCTTATAAGTCAATAGGAAAGAAGTAAGACGGATTTAGTGCATGCATAGATTTTCAATTTAACAGAAAGTGAAAAGTAGAATTGAATAGGATCCGAAGGAGGGAAATTTTATAAGGTTGAGATAAATGGAATTTTGATTTAAATGTGAGTGTGTGATTGAATTTTGTCAGAACTGTTTTAAACTATTCAAAGTATTCATGTACTTAATAACTTTAAAAACATGAAAATTATTAATAATTTATTGTAAATATATTTCTTAAAGTTATAATAGGAGCTGGCATATGTTTCAATGTTTTAGCTCGTCATCAAACGGTAGTTCATTAACGCTACTCATCTGAAAAGGAGGTAGACTTTGAGCACCTACACCATATATGAAGAATAAGGTTAGAGGGTCAACATAATTACTGAAGAATTGTTGTGTTTTGATAGTAAGGTAAGTGATGGAATCGGTGAGTTTATATTTTATGGCAAATAGCGAAGTCTTGGACTGACGTATTTTATCTAAGTTTCTTAAGATACAACAGTGGTAAAAACTTTCGAAAAAAAGAGGAGAGAACAGATACCAAGTAATAATAATAATAATAATAATAATGAATAAATTTTTAAAGAGAAGAGAGTCTTGGACAGTCTTGGCTTGTGAGGTGTGTTTGATCACACTTATTTTAGTCACTCTCAAAATCAGTGCCAAAAAACCTTTACAGTTCACTATGTATGTGTAATCAAATGCTTTTTATATGAAATGTACACATGTACACTGACAAACATGCACATTTCACACATATAAAAAATATCTACACGTGTTTCTTCAGTGTATGAAAAGGTTTTCGGCCTAGTTATTGAGGTATATTTTAATATACTTGGTGGTTAGCTGAAGCCGGTTCAGTGAACTGGTAGATAAAACTTTTTCCGACAACAAGCGAACCAGAAAAGTGAACCGGTTTTTTTTTGTTTTTTTTTTTTTTTTTTTCACAGAATGTCACCACCACTAGCACGGGTAGGAACCTTTTCAAGGGGACCAGATAATTTCAGACGAATTATTTCATTAGTCTTGACATTCTTTTTTATTCTTCTACTTTGAGAAACCCTTGCCTCATTCATATCGAACAAACTAACATTTACAAACTGATTCAGCAGAAGTTTCTTCTACTTTTTTCTCTTCTCCGTGCTTTTATTCCTTTTTTTCTTTCTTCTTCTATTATATTACCATAATGAACTTTTACTTAATGAAATTTCAAGATTTTGAGCTTCCACTTCTTCTTCTACACTGTGTTTCTTCTATTTCTAATTTTCGCGACGTTTCCATTTCAGATTCTTAGGGGGCTGTACTTCATTCAATGATTAAAGAGTTCTTCAACACCTTTGCACTTCCTTTTCTCTTCTTTTTGGTGATTCTTCAGTTTAGTTCAGCATCATTTGGCAATAAGGAACGGAAACCCTATCCGAACCATTAAACTCATCTGACTTGCTTCACTATATTTCCGTAAGATTTACTGTATATTACTCATTGATTTACAACTCAAAATTTTATTTTTGACCAAACTAACATTTTCATTCTAATTAACAATAACATCAGCCCGGAGAGAAGAGAGAAGAGAGAAGATAAATTACCTGAGAAGACAGGAAAGAAACAGAGAGGAGAGAAGAGAGACAAGAGAAGAGATGGCGTTAGAAAGGAAAGAAGGCCTCAAATAAGAGAGAGAGAGAGCAAGCATGTCATTGTGAGAAAGATGAGATGAGCAGAGAGAGAAGGAGGAGAGAGAGAAGAGAACGAAATTTTTTTAGGAATATAACAAAACCCGGTAGTTAAAATTGTTTTTTTTTTTTTTTAAGGAAGATAGACCATTGTTAATTCTATTTCTGTTTGATTAATAACAGGGAAAGGCGACCAGCTAGCTAAGCCTCTTATGACAAAGCGGGGAACCATTGGTTATGAAATTATTGGCAACTTCCACTGAACATAGCATTTTTCAAGAGGAGTTTATTAAATATAAGTGGTTTGTACGGTTGCATTTGGTACCCGATGATTTATTATTGGGGAAGAAAAATCTATTTAAATTCTATAAACTAATTAGAAGTAATTTCTTTGCCGTTATTTGTGTATAATATATATATATTATCTAATTACATAACTATATATAACTATATATAATTGTATTTACATATATTATAATATATATATATATATTATATATATTATTATATATATACTAATATATAATATATAAATTATATAAGATATATATTATAATATAATATACCGGGCCGAGACCATATAAAAGGGATCCAGTACGACAACATTTAAGAATTTTCGTTATTCGACACTAAGGAGTATGGCTGAAAACAGACAAGTGTTAATTCACATAAAGGTGCTTAGCTTAAGAACAACCTGCTTAAGATAACACACCCATATACTTGTGCACCCACGGATACCCAGGACAAGTGCCATGTTACAGAGTAAACCCACAGCTCGCAAATGCCACATACCCGAAGAACAAAAAGGGCAGCTCGACATCGGCTTAACTCGAGGTGCAGAATTGCTGGGGAAAATATGTTTCGAATCCTATTCGATGCTCACTAAGCGGATAAGTTTCACGAAAGATTCGAGGTTGGCACGCCAAGTGCCACTAAATCCAATGTACTGTAAGCATCTAATTCGGTCTTTCAAGTTTTGATTCAGGAGTTAGGGTGGCACAATTTTAGCGTACTAATACCATCACTTTGAAAATCGTCACCTCAGAAAAGAAATCCACAGCCAACCAAACTGATATTGTACCGTCACAAAAGATGTAGCTCTCACAGCGGGTTCTATTCCCACGTAACAGCAGATTGCACACTACACACTGAGACCTGTCAGCCCACCATACGTGTAACTAACTGATACGCGCTTCCTTTATTGCTGTACCATCTGTTCTATTGATTACCTTTACCGAGACACGACCAATAGCGTGAGGTCTCAGCACTACCCACGTGTACATGGTCAGAATTATTATCAAGGCAGCAGGAATGATAGGCGACTGACGACATGGACCCCCCTCCCCCTTCAGACACTGGAGTCGACTATATTGGGTTTGGTTCGGCTAGGTTCTTTTGGTTGGTTTTCGGTTTCTGACGTTGTTATTCGAATGTATCTTTTGGTTGTGTCGATTTATATTCCTTCAATGCCGAATTACCGATACTGTGAGCCTCACCCGAAGATATACTATATATATATATAGTACTATATATATTAATATATTAATATAATATAATATATATATATATATATATATATCTATATTATATATATATATATAATATATATATATATATTATAGAGAGAGAGAGAGCAGAGAGAGACGGAGAGATGAAGAGAGAAGAGAGAGAGAGCTTTAAACTCCATTGAAGACACCTTTGAGCTGATTTATCCCTTTTGAGTAATTATATTTGTGGGCAATGAAAGGCAAAGGTAAATAAAACGATTCCAAATATTTGTCGAAATAAGGAAGCCTCATTCTTTACAATTATTATCAGATTGTTAAATGCTTGCTTAACGAGGTTATTGCCTACGTGGTTGTTAGCTTTCCACCATCTATTCTTGTTTATATTGTTGTTTTATGTTAACTTGTTAAGATGTTCTAGAAAACTACATTGCTTTGTTTTCTGATTTCTTCAGCTCCATTTATATTATCTTGTTTTCTTATGTTTTATTATCATCAAAATTGTGTACAATATTCAAATAACATGTATCTATAATTTGATTGTGTTATGTACTCCAATTTAGCTATATTATTGTTCTGTTTCGATTATGCTATGTTTGTTACATTTCTCTATTATCTATCTATCTAATCTATCTATCGGCATATCTGATCTATCGTATCTATCTAATCTAGTCTATCTATCTAGATTTCTCTCTCTAAAAAACGATTGTGTTAAGGTTAGACTTAAAAAGTAAATTAAATGTACTTACCCTTTACGATGGATCACACAAACGTATAGTGTGAGTATGAGTAGGAACGTGTGATGTGTGTGTGTGTGTAACGATTGCAAACTGGGGAAGCACTGCTTTCGTTCAACCTTGAAAGACTTAGCTACGACGTTGCAAACATAAAAATGGAGATTAATTATTCATAGAAGTTAAGCGATGAATCTAGCGCACGGTGAGAATGTAATTATTATTATTAATTATTCATTATTTTATTATTATTATTACTTATTATATTATTATTATCTATTATGATTATTATTATTATTATTAAATTATTATTATTATTTTCTATTATTATATGTCTATTGAGAGTTGATTTAGTACAATTTTAATACTTTATAATAATAATAATAAAACTAATAATAATAATCAATTAATAATAATAATAATAATAATTAATAAAGTTACGTAAGTGAATCTAAAACATAATAATATATTCGTTTATATTATTCATCAATTATAATTAGATATAATATTGATTATGATTATGTATTCATTTATTAGTTATCTTTACGAGCAAACAAATGTAAGAGATTCCCTAAAGATTTGGAAGAGATTTCTTAGGAGATCATTCCGTAGTTCAATTCGCTTCAGTAGGAGATTTCTTCATGTCGGAAATATTGTTAAGAATTTTTTTTCAGAAAATAATTTTTTGTTCACAATTCTAAAAAGATTAAAAGATTCCCTTACAAAATTCATTATATGATTATTATTATTATTCATAATTAGATTCATTAACTTATTATTATTACTTATGAATAATATTTTATCTTCTTTTAAAACTCATTAAAGATTTGTATGATTCATAAGATTAGTATGGGGTTATTACTATATCTTACTATTATCTTTATTACCATATTATTATATGCTAATATATTACTTTATTTACTTTCATTAGATTATTATGAGATTATTACGAGATATTATTATTTGATATTGATTAATTTTTTTTACAAGATTATTATTATTATTCATTATTATTCATATCTTTATTATTTAAACTACATACTATACTACTACCTACAATCCTATAATACAATATTTATTATTAATTATTATGAATATTTATTATTATTATTATTATTATGGGCCAGCCTCTAGAAGAGCCACAATCCATATCTCAAAAACTACAGAAGCTACCAGGAAAAGGAATTACATGCTATGGACATCCTGGCAAAATTTACCGAGGAATCGTGTATATAAAAAAAAAATAAAAAAAAAAACAATAAAACTCATATCTCAAGAAAAACTACAAAAGCAACAGCGAAATGAAATACATTTTTGGAAACCTCTCATAAAATTTTGGTTAGTTGAAAATGTAAAAACAAAAAATAACAAATAACAAAAAAATAAAACAAATAAACATTGGCTATTTTTTTTGGCGGGGTGCTGGAACATAGTCATAGTATTTAATCATATTATTTGTAAAGGTACTACACACCGGACAATATTAGAGGCTCGAGCCGAACGGGAACACAGGGGGACCGTCTTCATCACCCCGTAGGGGCAGCGGGCGGCAGAGGACCCCCGCGACCGACCCACAAATACAAAAGAGCGGAGGGTTCCCAGGAGACCCTCCCGGAAGGGCGGGAATCAGTCCTACATCCGATAGCTTCACGCCGAACAAGGGACGCGCAGAGACCCCGAACCCTGCACAATTCCGCGTGCGGAGGATTCATAGAACACCGACTACACATAATTGAAGTATACCCATTGGAAAAAAGGACTATTCTTAATAGTTAAAAAAAAAAAACCAGCAACAACTTTAATTACCAAAGGTTCTATTATTTTTAACGACGATAACCAATAAAATGAGGTCTCCGTAAACATAGGCCTCTGAATCATAATTACTAATATAATTAATTAACAATAAATTTTTTTTTATTTTTTTATCGTTATATATTTTCTTATAAGAATTTCTTTTAATCTTTTACTCAAGAACTTTACATAGAGGATTTCCAAAACATCTGATTATTCCATGTTCGCCATGAGCCTATTAGATAGTTTTTCTTTTTTTGAGATATAAATTTTTTTTTATACTTTATTATTTTTTTTTTTAATTTTTTTTTACATTTTCCGCCACTAAAATTGGAACCCAGGCATTCCCAGCACAAACTGTATATATCCTCTTCCTGGAGGTAGAATACGGTATACTGTATAGTAGTTTGCTTGACAGATATGGCATTGTGAGGCTCTTTCTAGAAGGCTACCCTATCTATTATCTATTATCTATATATTAATTATTATATTATTATTATTATTATAATATTATTATTATTATTATTATTATGTATTATTATAATTATATATATTATATTTCATTATTATTATTCTTATTCAATCTATTATTATTCATTCTAGTTATTCAGTTATTATTATTACTATTATTATATATTATATAATTAATATTATTTTATTATATTTATATTATTTTATATTATATTTTATATTACTTTATTACTATTAATCATTATTATATTTAATTATTATGCACGTGCATCGAAGAGGGAAACCAGGATTCATTAATGCCATTTACATAATACATTGTATGGAAGATTATTTAAATAAATGTGGTTAACGCTTTACTTTTAGAAGCAAATATTTACACCATTTAAACCATCATATATGCAGAACACACATTACATTACACACAAATACCACACACACACAGGTACTATATATAAATATATACTATATATATATATATATAGTATATCATAATATATATATATTATATCATTATATATTATATTATAGATATATATATATTATATATATATATTATATATTATGTATTATAATATATATCTATATATATATATTATACTATATATATATCTATATATATATATATATATAATAATTATAATATATATATATATTAATAACTTTATATATAACATATATATATAATTTGGCATCGTTTAAAAATAGTAGATAAATATATAGTGCTGATGATGTGTGTGAGGAACGAGAGAAGAAGAGAGAGAGACAGAGAGATCGAATGATCAGAGAGAGAGGAGAGAGGAGGAGAGAGAGAGAGAGAGAGAGAGAGACGAGAGAGGAGAGAGAGGAGACGAGAAAAAAAAAAAAAAAAAAAATTAGGTTAAATCATCAGTGAAACGGTTTGCCTCATATGTATTTTCTCTTTACTTCGAACAAGCAGAGTGCAGTCACGCTTTCGCTTCATAACTGCGAAGAGGAGCGAAGGCAAGGCATCGCATTTCTAAGCTCCAAAGCACGACTTTTCGCCACTGGACTTGTAAACGAAAATCGCTTATTTTAATTATGAATAGAAAACAGCCAATAAAAACTGTCGCATTGTAAAGTAATTTTGCTAGTTATCAATTATTACTAAATGAAAAAATTAATATAGGAAAATAATTTGGAAAGATTTCCTGCGTATGCAGAGCGAAGGGAATTTCTTTTCACCTTTGATTTTAACAACGAAAAAAGATCTTATAATCTTTTACGATTAAAATAATCAATTAGGTAAATAAAGGATCATAAATTATATATATTATATATATATATATATATTATATATACATTATATAATAATATATTATATATAATATAATATATATATATAACTATATATAATATATATATTACTATATATATATACATACTTATATATAATATATACTATAATATATATATATATATATTATACTATATATATAAATATTAAATATTATAATATACATAAATATATAATCCTCAACCTCATCTATATATATATTATAATATAATATATATCATATTAATATATATCCATATATATATAAAGTATACATATAATAATTATATATATATATATAATATATTATATAATATATATATATATATATATATATATATATATAATATTATATGTATATATATATATTATACCTATATATATATATGGAAGAGAGAGAGACGAGAGACGAGAGACGAGAGAAGAACAGAGAGAGAGAGAGAGAGAGAGCTGAGAGAGAGGAGAGAGAGATGAGAGGACGAGATAGTTGTTAACAAATAAATTGTTGGAGAAAACTGTAACGACTTTAGATCTTTAAAAGTTCCCCAAAAAGTTATAAACAGTCACTTTAAAAGCAACTCTCTCTCTTTTTCAATTACTGGTCATATTTAGTTTTTTTTTTTTTTAATATCGTCATTCAAGACATAATTTGTTGTTGAAGTTCTTGTGGGCCCCACAATGTATCTTTGTCTTGAGTTTTTCTGATGAATTAACTTTCCGATTGACTTTTTTTTTCAGTATTTTTCTGATACAATACCATCTTTAAGAGAGTGCTTTAGTGAATTGTTTCATTAGCACGCATTTTTTTTTTTGTGTTGTGTGTGTGTTGTTAAAGGAGGTAGAAGTATTTATTATTCTTTTTTTGACAATATTAGATGCAGTAGTTTTTCAATTGTTGCTAGTTTTCTTTTTTCTAGTGTTTCAGTTTTAGCTCATTCTCGAATTGTCTTCTCATTTGCAAGATAATATACACTAGCATTATTTTAGTGTATTCATTATTGTTGCTTCTTAAATTGTGACAATTTTCCCATATTATTTTTTAAATTCAACCACAAAGTGTCCATATATGTTCTTCATATATTTTATGTTTTAATGAGGTTTTTCATTATTTTGATAGTTTCTCTTCATGATTAACTAGGTAGAATGGGCTATCAATCATTCATCTTTGTCTTTTTCTCCCTCCAAGTTACTGGGGGTAGTCGTGGCAATTGCATCCGGATAACGTAACAGAAAGTGTAGTAAGATTATATTTGACTCAATCGACAAAGAAAAGACAGTCCTTACCGGCCTGCCGCTCTATTATTCCTTATGGAGTTAATTGTTGCATTGTCAGAATAATCCACCTAGAGCTTCATCTGGGACCTTTTTGCGGACGGGAAACTTTCTACTATTGATATCGTTCAGCGTAGAGTGCATTCTTTTGGCTCCTAGGTGGGCCACAACATACGCTCCTGCAAAACCTTCAGTTCTCCGACTGTTATGCGCCTTTCTTTCTCGTCCTCTTGCCAAACTCTTTTTCTTCTTTCTGCAATTACTCTATTCTGTTACTGACTCAATCCACTTTTTGCTTCGGTTCCTCTTCTCAGCCGAGTCAATTTCAACTACGTCACCTACTCTATTATCAGTCTCGCTTATACTCAATCGCGTACTCTCATTCATTTTTTCTTTTTTCACATGACCAAACATCTCAATGTACTTTTCATTTATTCTCTCTCATTTACCCTTTCTTACACCACACGACTCACTTGTCATTCTCTGCTTCCATTTTCATCAATTTCTTTTCACACCTAACACGCCCTCTTAAGATTGTCCGATCGCTGAATCCAATTAAACCTTTAGATCTTTATACTTCTTATTCAGACGCATAGTCTGCACTACGTATACATTAACACAGGTAACGATTCATTTACTCCGTCATTGTATAGACGCTCATTCGACTCATGTATTTCTTAGTCTTTACGATCCCCTCAATGATTTTTATTGTCACAAGCCACTCTTCCTGCCATTTCACTAATTTCTACTACAACTCTCCTTGCCCCTTGTTTTGTGCATCTTTATCCATTTCCCTCCTTTTTGCACCGAACTATTTATATCTCTTATGAATATTTTAAATCTCAGTATCATTTTGTTCCGTCTGCTCATTATATATAGTATATTTATTATCTATTTATATAGTATTATTATTTATATATTATTAGCCATAATTATTCATTTAAATATAAGCTAGGTATTATTGTATATAATATTATATTTTTTATTGTATATTGTTATATTATTAGTATATATATATTAATTTTTATATATATCATTAGTTTATAATTTATTATATAACATTTAGTAAATTTTGTTTAACAGAATTTCAAACTGTTTCTGAGGAGATATTATTCTGTTATATTAGACAAAACTGTTGACTTATGGTATACAAATAAATGATCACTGGCTTTTATTATAAAAATAAAATTCTTATCAGTTTCTCTTACATTTCAACTTTGTGTAAATGATTATTAAGACTTTCGTTATATCATTTTGCGATTACGATTGTTTTGCTTAAATATGTATTTAAAGATAATTAAGTATAAACAGTTAATCTTGCTTCTTCTTTTTTTTTTTTAATTTGAAATAGGATCTGCTAGTTAATGCTAATAATGGATATATTATTTGATAGCCTTAGAGGATTGTCAGAAAATTAAGCTGTATCTTTAAAATTGATTGGACTAATGGTAGTGAATTTTTTTTAACTAAATTTGTAAATTGTTTGTGCATAGTTTATGGTTTTGTACGATTTTGTGTACGATAATAACTAGATTTCATAGAGGCTACCTGTGATTATTTTTTTTGGGGTGTATGGGCAGAAAAGGTGCTGCTTTAGCTTTCCTACCATAGATGTTGCCGAGTTATGAAGCTCAATGTTCCTTCTGATGGTGACTTTGAGACCACTCAAAGCAACATTGGGCGTGCCCAAGGTTATTAAGCTCAAAATTGGCTTCGGAAGGTCGCAAAGCAAAGCTACCGTCCGAAGCGACATCGAGCTTTATAACC
>JABUQX010054773.1:0-7500 GCA_015478945.1 Trachelipus rathkii
AACCTATATATATATAAAGTCAGATAAATCTAGTAATATATCAGAAAATCAATAACAGCCCTCTCACCTCACTTCTGTGATCTATATTGATTACTATTTGATGCTATTGAATCAAGTCATATATAATTTTTTACTAAATATTAATTGATCGCGTTTTACAACCTCAAGAAGTCAAGTAAAATCATTAAATCATAGTATTCAAACTGCTCTCACCATATCCTCATATTAACTATTAGATCTTAATTGATCTATATTGAATGTACTATATGATTCAAGTCATTATTTATTTACTAAATTGTTTAATAACGTTTAGATTTGTTGTTTTAACTTTTTTAATACACTCGACAACATATACCAAATACACTACTCCTTAATCTATCATCCGTGATCTATTGATCTATTGATTATTCTAATTGATCTAATTGTTAATTCTTATTGATTCATCAATATAAATATCTATTAATCACTATGTACATGAGTCACTTCTACATTATCACTCACAGCTCAGTAAATCGTAAATCCACCCAGAACATCCCAACTGCCACCTTATCATGATCTTAATGATCTATTGATCTATTTATCTATTGATCTATTGATCTATTGATTCAAGTCATAATATAAGTAATTTTTATGTTTTGCATACCCTAAATCAGTAAATCAGTAAACTACATCCACCACTACCCCATAACTATCCCCCACCTCATGATCTAGCATCGAAGCTCTATTTGATTCACTATCTTTTTTGCAATTAGTCACATCTTCGAGTATCATTTTGATAACATAACATAAACGCACAAGTTTCTTATCCACTGCATGCCAATCGAATATCCTGCCTTAACGTACAAAAGTTTTCGCAATTAATAAAAAGCTAACATACACAGTACTCAGCAGTCAGTAATGACTAAATTAATGTGAACACCATAACTAACCACACGTTAAACACACGAAAAATAGTTAACATATAAACATCAAGTGCACACTTCACATAGTATAATGTTAACTAACATGATGCATATAAAAACCCGTAACACTATGCACACTTATTAGTACAATCAGTATCTCTATAACATATATATATTATATTAATATATATATATATATATATATATAAATCTCCTATCATAAAGGTATTCTATACGGTATAAATATATATTATTATATATTATATATATAACAATATATAATATAATATATATATATATATATATATATATATATATTATACATAAACATATATATATATCTATATATATATATACACATATATACTATATATATATATATATCTATCATATATATAATAATATATATGTATATATAGTATAATATATATAATATATATATATATATATAGTATATATATATATATATATATATATACTATATATTAATAACCATATATATATATTAATATATATAATATAACTATATACAACTTATACTAATTATCTACCTAATCTCCACATATATACTATTTATATATATCTATAATATATATATATATATATATATATATTATATAATATATTTTATATATATAATATATACTATATATAACTACATTAATTATATACTACTACTATTATATAATATACTACTCTACTATATATAATATATATATATACACACCTATCCTTAATCCCTTCACGCCAGTATTACTTTTTTAACTTGACTATCCAAATAACAACTATATTCATACCGGATCTGATTGAGAAGTACTATATTATTTGCATGTAATAATATGAAGACAAAATGGGACATCTTTTCTGTCTTTCTCTGAAGTTAAAATCAAAAAATAAAATGAAATAAACCGATCAATGAATTTCTGGTTTGCAATATATCATCAATTTTACGGATTGGCAGCATTTTGTAATGGAGTTAATTATTAATCCAATTCTCTTTTCGCACTATTTGATTTTTAATTTTTTAAAGACTATGTTAGAACGTTGAAATATAACTGGAAGTCACAAGATGGTTTCTTACTCTTCGCTTTGTGTAAGACACATGACATGTTTTTTTCAGCATTGTCGAGATTTAATTAAAGTATTAAAATCTTTATTCATGACTCTCTGGTGTCAAGTTTACTTCCTAAATTCATATTAATTCGAACGAAATAAACAGTATAATACTAGTTATGTTCCAAATATTCTTTCTTCTTAGATAGACAAAATTATAACCTCCGTTAATAACTTATTTATTTTTTGCCCACAAATTTTAGTTACATAGAAACTTTCTTTACCATAATAATTTTAAAAGTTTCACTTGTTACTGACAAATTGATCACTAATTAACAAGGCCAGTCATAGAATATTTGTATAAACATATTTTTCTTTGAAATTTAAAGGTTGGAATGTAACATCTATTTCTTGTTGTGCTTCATAGGAACCAAATCTTGCCTTTCTTCTTTAAGCGTCTTTGGTTCACCCCGGACTTATGAAATGATTGGCATTTTACTATGAGAGAAGATGGAATAGTGTAACAAATATATACACCGAAGCAAAAGTCCAGAAAGAGAATCCAAATTGAACTCACTAGAGTAATATAATATATTATAAACTAATTATATCAAATATATATAATATATAAATATATATTATATAATATATATACAAATTTAAAAATATATATATATATATATATATATATATATATATATATATATATATATATATATACAACACATTTAAATCTTTACATGATTCACGTCTCTAGTGGGGAAGGTCGAGAGAAAAACACAAGATAAGATTTTTCATTAATATAATACCAGAAAAGTATCAAGACCTAGATATCTCTCACTAACCTAGCTGAACTATTAAACCTATCATATAATATAACTCCCCAAAATATTATTATATATTTACACAATTATAAATTCACGTTAATGTTTATCACTGTATACAAGTCAATGTTTCTTGAAATAAATAGAATACCAGTACTTAAAGAATCTGTTTATTACGTAACTTTTGAGTGTTGGATTCCGTGGATCCCCAACTCAGACCATAAACACCGGTGACTTCAATGACGGTGTTCCACACCTCACTCCAGACTACGATTCTCTGGATGGTAGTGAGTGCTACAAGGCACCCTCAGATTCTTCGGTATTATAGGGAGTGCTATACCGGCACCCTCCGCTAAGTCTTCTTTTACTATAGGGAGTGCTATATCGGCACCCTCCAAGTCTTCTTTTACTATAGGGAGTGCTATATCGGCACCCTCCAAGTCTTCTTTATTATAGGGAGTGCTATATCGGCACCTCCAAATCTCTTACTTAGTGGTGTTTCAAAAAACTCCGGGCTCCACCCAATAACATACGGAGCCGCTCCAATACTCCTAGCCTCACCACATAGCACGATCCAAACACACGCAGCTTTGCACGCGACTCCACCCAGGCTCCACACCAGGCTACTGCAACCAGGCCCCGATTTACAACGGCACACGAACTTACTTAGATGGTTAACCACTAACCTCTTCACAGCACATAACCCACTCTCCTGATAACAAATATACATTCCGCTTACCCCACAAATAACCTTAACACCACACCGACAACCAAGAAAAAAAAAAAAAAAAAAAAAAAAAAAAAAAAAAAAAAAAAAAAAATAAATCAAAAAAAAAAAAAAAAAAAAAAAAAAAAAAAAAAAAAAAAAAAAAAAAAAAAAAAAAAAAAAAAAAAAAAAAAAAGAAAAAAAAAAAAAAACAAAAAAACAAAAAAAAAAAAAAAAAAAAAAAAAAAAAAAAAAAAAAAAAAAAAAACAAAAAAAAAAAAAAAAAAAAAAAAATAGCTGCCCCCTTTCTGCCCCCTCCCTTTCCGCCGCCCTTGCCCTTTTCCCGCCTTCGTTGCTCCCCCCCCTCCCGCTCACTCTGCCTTTTCGGCTCCCTGCCTTCCTTCGTCTCTCCATTGCCTTTGGGGATTTCGTTGGTTTCCGCCTCAATCTGGCCTCCGCCCCCCTGTCCTCCACCTCCCCCTCCCCGCTTGTCCCCCCTCTCCCCGCCCCCGCCCTCCCCCCCCTCCTCTCCCCTCCCCCTGCCATCCCTTAAAATTTGTTCGCCGTCGCTGCCCTTCTTCGTGCTCCGTTTCCTTTTCGTAATTCCCGCCCATCCCTCCTCCCTCGGCTGTTCTGGCCCCCGGTCCTCTCGCCTGGTCTTGGTCCTGTCTCTTCCGTCTGCCTCCGCTCCCCTCTTTTCTTGCTCCTCCCGTGCCGTCCCTTCCTTCTTGAACTTTGGTCCTCCCCCCCTTCCATACCTTCCTCTCTTCTCGCCGGGGTCTCTCTTCCGGCCCCTCCGGCTGGTCCCCTGCTGTTGCCTTCTTCTCCTCTTCTCTCCGCTCCCCCTGCTTCCTCCTCCTTCTTGTTGCTGCCCGCGTCCACTCCTGCCCTTTCTTCGTGTCCACCCTCCTGCGTCCTCGTTGGTTCCCCTTCCTGCCCCTCGTGCGCTCTCCTTCGTCCCCCTTTCGTCCTACTCTGGCCTCCCCACGCGTCGCCTTTTTCCGGCCCCCTTCGTGCTTTTCCCCCCTTTGCTGCTCTTCTTCCTGCCCATTCCTCTCTCCATTCCCCCTTCACCCTTCCCCCTTCCCCCTTCCCCCTTCCCCATGCATTGATCGGTGAACGCTCCCTACCTTAACCCTCCGTTTGGGTTCCTTTCGTCCTCCCCTCCCGTTCACTCCCGTTTGGCTGCCACCCCTCTTTTTCCGCTTCCCCTCACCCGCCCTCTGTTTCTATCGCTGCCCCCCGTCCTCTCTCTCGACTCTCCATTCGGTTTCCTCTGCGTCCCGGCCGGCCTGCGTGCCTCCCTCTCTCCTTGGCATCCGCCTGTCCGGCCTGCCGGCGCCGGTACGTTTGCCGCCTTCCTTGTTTCGTCTTTCTCCCGCGACCCCGCTACAAGATTTCCGGGCCAGTCGTCCCCCTGTCCCCTCTCCCCCCCCGCCCCCTTCTTTTTCCCTGTTCCTGGCGGCCTTGCTCTTGCTCCCTCTTACTCCTTTCGCACGCTGCCCCCCGTACCAACCCTCCCATGCCCACCTCCATAAGCATGCTCATATAACTAATAGCCACATCCTAGGCACCACCCTCTGAACCTCCAACAGTCTCTTTTTAAGTGACCCACCTTATCACAATGATGGCACCTTATTCTTTGCCCACTGTATGACCTACTACTCCTTCTACTATACTCCTTTGGTGCATCGTTCCGTTGCGGTGCCGGTCTCCCATAACGGACCTGGTCCGCATATGTCTTCCTCTGGTTGCCCTCTTGTTGGATGGCTGCCCATATAGGAATAGCTTCAGCCTCTGGTTCCGATTGATCTTCAAGTTCATCCTCTTCTTGGGCCCAACTCACCATATCCTTCCAACGTACCTTCATACTCTCCTTCTCACTCCCCATCCGTAACTTAAACCTTCTAGCCACTTTTTTAGGCAGGCAGTTTACGAACTGCTTCTTTAGGATCCCAGTATCCCTCTGATCTTCTTCTGTTGCTGCCTCATATGTTGTCTGCATGCGCAGAGCAAACTCGGCGATCTTTTCATTTTTCCTAATCTCCATCTTCCAGAATTCTTTCTGAAGATCCATCACCTCACTATCTTTCTCCTCTTTACACCAGCTACGCAGCCTTGATACAAGGGTTACATACTTCACTTTCGCTCTGTATATACTGTAGTATGTTCTTAGGGGACCACCCTCCAAAAAGCTCCTCAATTCAACAGCCCACCGCTGTTTGTCCCTTCCAAGCTGTTCTTTCGCGTACCTCTCAAAGTCTTCGATGAAGGCATCAAAGGTCTGTACCTTGTCTCGTCCGTACTTTAAAGGTTTTACCGCTTTTGTGTTAGCTCTACTGTACGTACGCATCACCTCCAATAATTCACCGGCCAAAATGATGAGCACTCTGTTAACTGCCATACTGGATGAGCACCCTGTTAACTGCCATATTGGGTTCCATACCCGACTTTTCTAATTCCACCAACCTCTTTAACCACAACTTACCACCTTTATCCAACTCACTGTCACCTTCTGACTCTACTTCTGTCACCGAACTGTCATCTACTGTATACTTTCTTACATGTTTTTTTCTTTTGTTCCTTTTTCCACCACCTTCACTTTCAGTTTCACTTCTATTATCAAAGATGTCATCATCGTTCTCCTCATAATCCTCTTCTCTATACCTCAGTGCATACTGCACTTTTGGTTTTGTCTTACCTATCTCCTTCATTCTCACGGAATGTTCTACATTTGACCTATCCTTTCTTTTGTCACCCTGCTGCTGTACCGTACTATTATTCACCTCTACCGGTTGCTCTGTACTAGGGTTTCCTATCTTTGTTTTTAGAGCTTGTGAACAACTATCCAATACTGCTGTCACATTACCTAAATCTAAATCCTCTGCCTCGGTTACTAACACTTGTTGCAGTTCATTTAGCAAGGCCATTGCTCTTAATCCTCCTTTGGCACCCCCATCATCTTTACCTTCGTCAGTACCCGCCATACTGCTTCTCTTTCCTATATCAATTAATACGGATGAACAATACGCGAGAACGAGAAAAAAAAAATTTATAAAAAAAAAAAAAAAAAATTTTCTTTTTTATAACAGTGTGTGTATGAAATCCCCACACCCAATGCACCCACAGACCCAATGTTAAATTCGAAAATGTATATCAATTGGGTACCACTGTACGTGTGTACCACAAACAAATATATACACCACTCCCACACCCAAATAGTATCAAAATTTTCTTTCAAATGTACGAAAAATATCAAAAAAAAAATCAGTTGGGTACCACTATGTATGTGGGTACCTTAAAATCAAGTGTAAAAAATAAATAAATAAATAAATAAATAAAAATTCGAATTTCAAAAAGAATTTCAAAGAAATTCAGTAGCTCAACACGAAATTTCAAAACAATTCACGAACTGTAAAAGAAACCCAAGATTTCTAAACAAAAACACCAAAAAAAAAAAATTCGAATTTCAAAAAAAATTCACACAAAAAAAAATCGAAAAATTTCACACGCAATTCGAAAGCTCCACCCCAAAATTCAAATTGTCTAAAGGCTCAACACATAATCAACAGGACATTAAAAATTTCAAATAATCAAGCATCCACAACAAAATCACACTTTCAAAGCTCCACCGCAAAATCAAAAATTCAAACAGCTCCACGCAAAATTCACAGTTTAAAGAGCTCCCGTAAAATTATAATGGCTCACACAAATATCAAATTATAAAGCCCGTAAAAATATAATGGCTCCAACAAAAATTTCAATATAAGAGCTCCGTAAAATATAATGCGCTCCACACAAAATATCAAATGTGAGAGCTCCGTAAAATATCAACTCCAACGAAAGTTTTTGAAATATATGAGCTCGTAAATATACAAGCTCGAACGAAAATATCAAACTGATAAAGAGCTCCGTAAAAATATAATGGGCTTCCACACAAAACATCTCAAATATACAAGAGCTCCGTAAACTATAAATGGGTCCACACAGGTAAAGCAAATTTCAAATATAAGAG
>JABUQX010054773.1:20000-26684 GCA_015478945.1 Trachelipus rathkii
TAAATTTTGGAGATATATAGATATCTTTATATAGATAATTTTTTTTTTTGGTATTCTCAGACGATTACACTAATCTAAAGGACACACGCATTCAGGATCGTCCCAACGAATTCTAGTGACGATCACCTATGTTTCACCATAGTCTTCTCTCTATAATAGCACCACTGCGCTCCTACTGGTTAATTATCACAACTTAATATCTCTTTTTTTAATAATATATCTCAACAGCTCATCTCCTACGGTTTTTCTGGCGACTTGATCGGGCGATATAGAGATAATAATAGATATACGCTAACTAAATTGGGAATGAGTGCTTTGGTTTTGTGAGACTTCGATTTGCGACGATAAGGTAGATAATAGTTAGATGGAAAGGATTAATATAAATATATAGAATAGATCAGAGATTATAATCCATGGTTCGATGTGCTTGTTCTCTGGCATTCAGGCTAGAGACGTGCGTATCGGAGTTGGAAAAATTTCGTTTGATATCACTGCTCGTATCTTTCATTAGCTAGATCGTTACAGGGATACTTTCGTAACGAGCAAAGCGGGCTTATACGTAAAGATGCGACATACCTTCCTTAGTTCTCCTAATGCAAGATTTTCTTGGGCCTCATTGCAAAACCATTCTAAAACTTCTGTAATTCTGATTATTCGATCTAATGGTTCTGGTGTTGCTTAATTCTTCCATCTAAAATGGCAAACTCTAGATCGTACTCGATGTTTCCTCATAACCTGGACGAACTCTTCGCCTACTCCTTGCTATCTAAAAAGGTGTCAAATGCTTTTGGAAGTGTGATTAATATTTGATCGGATCATTAAACTCCTGAAAATATATAAAGCGATAGGGAGGACCAGCGGGGTGATTATCCTGTGAATGAGGCGAAAAATAAACTTATCTACCTCCCGTGTATTTTGAGGGAGTGTTGCTTCCGTGCTGACCCCCGATTGCAACTAATTATTTATGTTTAATACTAAAGAACTTTACCATCAGGTGCTTAGAAAAGCATGAGCCCATAGGAGTTCAGAACGTCGCAAACACTATCGATTAAGAAGCGATTGCTGGATCTTCATAATCATATCTGGCCCTATAGTCTCGACTTGTATTTCTATATAAGATTATCTGTGAAATCCTTCTCAACTCTCTTTGCTTGACCTAACAACTGGTATATCTAATTCCATCTGATTCTTTCCGAAGTCGGCCAGTATGGCTTTACGGCGATCGAGAGTCTACTGGCGATATACTGATCGTATCCTAGTTCTGCATTTATGTTTCGCGTCTATTAGGATGACTACGGGGGAGTACTTTTGCGATGGTGAGCGCTTGACATAATCAAATCATTTTGACTGTGGTAGTGGGCTACGCGCTATGCCTCAGTCAAGGCTTACTCCTTACTTTGAATTCCCTCTCTTCGTCTCGTTTGCGAATGCCTTTGTGCTAGTTATTTATTTCACATCTCTCAATTGAGTCGTCTGTTGTTTGTGTGAGGGACGACTTTGCTTCTCTTTTTCTGTCAGCAGGGAATTCGGGGTGTTCTGCATGGGTCTGTCCTTATCTCTACTGTACTCTTACTTTTGGAGTGAGTGATCTTCTCACGATTGCACATCTAAAACTTCTACTCCACATCTCAATCTTCTCGTGTTATTCGACTCGTACCAGCATTATTCAACGTGCATTCAACTTCATTAGCTCTCGTCTTTTACTTCTAGAGGATTGCCTTCTGTTATCTTTCGATTCTATTCTCGCTGATCTGGTGGGGTCTTCTGAATTCCAGTTAAGCTTGATTCAATTTTTTTTAAAACCCAACTTCTACAAAATTCCCTCTAAAAGATTGCTACTTTCAGTATCTCTTTGATGGTTCTCTCGTTTCTTCTGTTGACAATAAAAAATACATCCCTTGGCTTAACATAAACATAAAAATGTCTTGAACATCACACACTGGCGTGTACTGGTTGCTAGTGCGGCTCAAAGAAGTTGGAGTTCTGTTTAGAACTGCTCGAGATGCGTTGGTTGTTTCTCTTCTTCAGGTTTACGGCAACATTATCAAGGGGGCTTAATCTCCGCACGTATGTTTTGGAGTGACTACTCTAAATCTGGGGGGGCTCTGGTTTCACCCGGTTGTTAGATAGGGCGAGTCTAAGGCCATAAAGGCTTATAACTTGTTTGTACTCTTTCCCGATTCACAATTGAAGACCCATCTATTCTTTCGGGCGGATGTTGGTTATTATGGCTTTTTAATGATGGATTAGCTAATACTTGCGATGCATCGGCGATAGCAGCGGCAGGTGCTCAAGATTATCAGTCGCGTACACACTTTGAAGTTGCTCATGATACACAAGGGGTGCTGTATCTGACAACATGAGTTTTGTGTTGATAGTGGTAACTCTATGACTAGGTTCACTGCGGTCTTCCTTACTTCCATGACATTCTGTTTGTGAATTCTTTCTATTCCCGTAGTTTCCTTGCTAATTTAACCTCCCCACTTGACTCTCGTCTGTGCTCATACGCGTATTTACGTTTATGTTATTCAATTTTAGGCGTGTCAACACCCTCCTTGATAGGGGTACCGTGCCGTGAGTGGTGGTGAGGGAACTGATAAAAAAAAAAAATATATGTATTTTTTTAAAATCTTCAAAAAAATTTTGAAATATTGTTCCATGAAGAAAATCTGCCAAAGCTACTAGCAATTATGCCAAATATATTATTTAGTAAAGAAATGTGCATCTCCGATGACTAAGCTCTGAAAATTGTCATCCAGGTCGCATGAGGAAAAAAATTATCGCGATTTTTCTTTAAAACAAAATAAGTGTTTTGGAATTCGACAATGCTGACCAGAAATTTAAAAAATCAAACGACTATTTCGTGCATTTTGTAGGAAATTGATCTCTCTCTCTTATGTATATTTCAAGTGGAAGGTGTATTTCGAAAAAAAGTGTAGAAGTTGATGCGAAAAATGTAAAACATAGGTTTTGAAAATGAAAATTAATATACAGACACAAAAATGACACCCGAAAACGACGTTTTGGAGGTCAGGAAAAAAGCTGCGGTTTGCTTTTTTCTCCATAAAATATTGCCTGAAAATAATTTATATGTCTATTTTTTAGGGGGTGAAAATTGGGGCATTCATAAAGGCAATTGGACTAGGTCACTTAATTTCTTGACGGGTATCGGAACCATAATATCGAAAATCAAACACAGCACCTTAGTCCGTGGAGCTAATATATTGCCATATAACAAGGCTGTTTCAAATCTTTCTTCCCTCAATATTGACCTCGTAATCAGAGGCAATGATAAATTGTGGGAACACGATTAGATATTTTTTTGTTTTCACCCCCCATCGATTTTTCATTTGATTATTATTATTAGATTATTATTGTCATTATTTTATTTTATTATTATGTAATTTATATTATTATTTTATTTATATTATTATTGATTATATTATATTGTTGATGTTATTATTGTATTATTGTTATTTGTTATTATTATTGTTATTATTATTGTTATTATTATTGTTATTATTATTGTTATTATTATTATTATTATTATTATTATTATTATTTTATTATTATTATTATTATTATTATTATTATTATTATTATTATTATTATTATTATTGAGTTGTTGTTGTTGTTGTTGTTGTTGTTGTTTTGTTGTTGTTGTTGTGTTGTGTTTTTGTTGTTAAATTATTTGTATAATTAATTATAATTATTTATTATTATTATTAATTATTATTATTTTATTATTTATTATTATTATTATATTAATATTATTACACTATGATGTCAATCAGGACTGTTGGTTAGTTTAGGAGATATTATAACAAGTATTATGATAATATATTTTATTATATCTGCTTACGATCAAGTCTTATAAACCCAATTTTGGTTTCACCTCATTTTAAGGGTTCTAGTTCTGGCATGCCACCTAGTACGATGCAACCCTTTAGCTGGAAGGTGTGATAACTTGGTGGAGAATTATATCTATATTAAATATTATTATATATATATAATATAATATATGGTATAATATATAATATTATTATAATATATATATAATCTATAGTTATGACAGATATTTATTTATATATACTAATATATATAATATTATATATATCATATATATAGAAATATTATACAGTATAATATATATATTATAATATATTATAATATTATATATATAATATATATAATTATATTTATAATATATATATATATATATATATATTAAGTATATATATATAATAATATATATATATATATAATATTATTGTCTATGATAGTAATAATGTAGATTTTACATTTCTTTTCATTTAGATTACATAATTATATATAATATAAGAAGTATATATGTATTATATAATATTATAATATATATATATATATATTATATTATATTGTACTAATGAAGTATGTATAGTTAGTAAGTCTATATGGTAGTAGTAATGAGTTAATTGAGAGAAGATATTCCGCATGATTGTTCGATAGTGGTATTGAGCCAAGGTTTTGGCTATTAAGCGGTATATGTAGTAATAAAATATATATATATATTAATAGATTTATATATCAGAATATATATATTATAATATAAGTATATAGATATATAGTATATTATAAAATTTTATTTAGTAAAATAATTTAAGTATTACCTCGGGCTCCAGCATGAGTTAACATCTGAGAAGAGTCTATTTTTTGGTAAGTTTATCGTGTAACGAAAAAAAATTCTTATTTTTTTGAACTATTATATAAAATATATGAATGATTATTAATTGAAAAACGAAAAATATTAAAATATACCCTATTGAATAACGGCTTTAACCCATTTAAAATTGGCAGCAGCTTATGCCAATCGGGTGGCGGGGAATCGACGTGTTGAATTATACAGTACAAAATTATTTATAATCCTTTCACGAGTACGTAGACATTGGCTACAATTACTTTAAGGCGATTTTCAATCCCTATGTAGATGTGACTATATAGGATGTTTTTAAAATGAATCAGTTCCATAGACACCGTTCTCTTTTAAAAAATAACTGAAAATTTAAGTAATTAAATCATGCTTTCATTGACGAAAGAAGAGGTAAGACGCGCTTGAAATTTGTGACGAAATTGAGAATGTAGCATCATTTTTCTTTTATGTAAATGGCTTTTTATGATGTATATCAGCTAATATTAGAATATATATCATTACAAGATTTGAATTGTTTCATATATATTCGAATCATATCGGTATAGTAAATAGAGCAGCATTGGGTTGTAGCATGCGGCAACATCGACATCAAAGATTGTGCAAGTAGATTTTTAATTTTTTCCTTTATTACTTATATTATGATATTAATATGTATATATATATAGTATATAGTTATATATATATATATATATATATTCATATATATGATTAGGGTATATATTATAATATATATAATATATATTAATATATATATTGTATATATGATATGTAATTAATATGGTGTGTGTGTGGTGTGTGGTTTGTGTGTGTCCTGTTCCGGACTAGGAGCCCAAAAACTACCAAGCCATCCAGAATACGACTACTTAAAAAATTAGGATCACTTTTTAGAATGCAGTAAAGAAACAATGCTAAATTAGACACTCTAGAGCAAAATGCTTTTGAGCGAGCAAATTATTCAACGAGATCAGCAGAAGTGTTACATTTATGATTTTGAAGATCTAACACTGGTAAAGCAGATGATATCTGGTTTAGGAGTTCATAGCGTCGGTTATGATGGCTAGAGAAGCATTCCTAATACTTCGCAATTTATGAGCTTTATTATGATAATTGGTTCTCTTCATAAATTTAGCAAAGAAGTTGAAGGATGATGGTATTATATATTGTCAAGTATCGCCAATAGGCTAGAGTGCAGTTTGAAGGGGAAAAATAACTACAAAAGGTAGGCAGTGTTTATTTTGACTACAGAGTTGATCTACGGAAAACCACCATGTGCCATCATGGTACGTAAGAAAAATCACCCCCCAATATAACTTGTGCACTCTTGATCTCATATGCGGTATATATGTCCAATTAGCGATGCGAGAAGGATGGGATTGAAAAAAAATAAATAGTAAATCTATTCAACACAACTATTCGAGGTACAATAAATTCATGGGAGGGGTAGACCTTTGCGACATGCTGATTGAGTTTTATAGAATAGATATCAAATCTAAAAAGTGGTATATGCGAATCTTTTCCTATCTAATGGATTGGCAGTAGTCAATGTTTGGCTTTTATATCGTCGAGTATGGGGTGCTAAAAAGTAATGCCTCCCTCTTTGTGACTCAGAGGATGTCTCAATTGGCTCACTGGTAAAGATAAAAGGAGGTGGTAAAAAGAATATGTGAAGGATTACATGTTATTTGCGTCAAAGTAGGTAGTGATGTCTCTGAAAAGCAAAAGCCAATGCTAAATAACAACAATCAGAGAAATATTGGTTAATTGTTTCAATACATATCATATGAATTATATGAGGAAAAAAACATTTTTTTTAGCAGCTGATGTCTATGTAACACAAAAAGTATTCATTGATAACGCCTCAACCACAACGAAGAGCCAAAAAAATTAAGGTTCAACATATAAAGTAACCACAAATGTTGATATTGACAGATGTACGTTTGGTTTAATTAATTACAAATATAGGATCATGCTATATATAAAGGGACTGAAGAAGT
>JABUQX010054774.1:0-2500 GCA_015478945.1 Trachelipus rathkii
GAAGCCAGCTCGCCTTCAAATATTTAATACGTTGCATCAAATGTCCCATCCTGGTATCAAAGGTACTTTACGACTGATCAAGGAAAGATATTTTTGGCCTTGTATGGATCGTGACATTAGGCTTTTTGTACGCACTTGTGAGCAGTGCCAGCTGTCTAAAGTTCATCGTCACACCAAAACAACGGTCACTCCATTAGAAATTCCTTCTTCAAGATTTGAAACAGTTCATATAGATATAGTGGGTCCTTTTTCACCTTCGGCATTTTGTGGATCTTCTTCTCCAGTTTTTCGCTATCTACTTACCTGCATCGACCGAAAACACAAAATGGGCTGAAAGCCTTCCGACCCAATTCTAAGAACACTTACCTAGCAAAACTCGTGGTGACATATGCTTTTATTCAGTGGACTATCGCATGACTTCGGTGTGTCCTCTTGTCGATTTCTGACAGACAGGTCCTCAATTCGAAGCGAGTTTTCAGTGGAGTTGTCCCATATTGATAGGTTTCCATCGTCTTCGAACATACACTCACTTACCACCCACCCACGAGTACAAATTGTTGCAGATAAAAGGTATGTCCGATCTCTCTCAAAGGTGTGTGATGGGATGGAGAGAGTGTATTGTCTGTCTCACCAGGAGCGTAACTACTTGTCCTCAGATCATTCCACACGATTCCAGTTATTCCGCCTTTGAAGCAGTAACTGGAAAAACTCCACTTTGTCCAATGGACATTCTTCAATCTTCTCCTAACAACAAACAAGAAATGGATTCTTTTATGAAGAAATTTATCGCCCACATGAAAGAATTGGACTTTAGAGACTTTCCTACTTTTCACTCCTTCAACAATTCTTCATATATTCCGGAGGCACTCAAGACCTGTTCTCATGTCTTCCTAAGGACTGATAGGATCAGAAAACCCTTAGAGGCTCCCTATAGTGGCCCTTTCAAAGTCCTTCAACGAATGCCACATTGTTTCAAGATAGAACTCAGGAATGGTCAAACTACAGTAGTCTCAATTAGGCATTTAAAACCTGCTTTTATGGAAACGGTAACGTAACGATTCCCTGATGTCTGATGTCCTGATTCCCTGATGATCCTACTGTCTCTGGTGTCCCTGATGATCCCGATGTCCCTGATGATCCTGATGTCCCTGATGATTGTGATGTCCCTGATGATCGTGATGTCCCTGATGAACCTGATGTCTCTGATTACCCTGATGATCCTGATGTCACTGACGCCGCCGATGTTCCTGATGTCCCTGACGTTGCTGATGTCCTAAGGATTCCTACTGTCCCTGTTCTTCCAAGTGCCTCCCTTACTAGACGAAACCCTCCCCGTAGAGTCCGCTTCAGGATAGAAGCCACTCAGTGCCCCTCTTAGTGATTACATAAATACTAATAATAAAAGAAATAAACACTCCCTAATAGAGTCCGCTTCAGGATAGAGGCCACTTAGTGCCCCTTTTAGTGATTTTATCAAATAAAAAAAAAATACACATTTCCTAATAGAGTCCGATTCAGGATAGAATCCACTCAGTCCCTTTCTTTAAGTGTTCCCCTCAGCACCGGTTCCGCTTCAGGATGGAAGTCACTCCGTGTTCTGGTGGGGAAGTAAATATATAGTGAACTGTTTAAGTTAGTTTCCCCAAACGAAAATACTTACAGAATGAACCATAAAAGCAAAAGTAACAGAAATATCACAAAGTCTATTAAATTTAAAAATGACTTATTTTCATTATTCAGATGTTAATAATTAAAAATTGTATATTAAAAATATTACATTTGTTATATTATATTATAAATATTATCAATATTTGATAAAAATATATATATTTTATAAAAACTTAGTTTTAAGCAATAATAATGAACTTTTAACAATAAACTCCAACTTGTGTTTATATTATGTTCAGAATGTGAAGGCAAACGCCATCTAGCGAAAGCTTCGGCAATGTTTCATTTTATTATATTTACAAAAATCCATTTTTAGAAAAGTTAGACCATAAAATATAATTTTTTTTAAATGTATATAAAATATTATAATAAAAATAAAAGTTATAAATTGGTCAAATGTAAATATTAATAATATTTGTATAAAAAAAAAATTATTATATATGTAATTTTTTTTTTATTATAACTTGTAAACGACTTTTTCGTAGAAATAAGTAGATCTGGGATTTCTGCTTGTTGTCTTATTAGCCTTTAAAAGAAATAATTCGTAGCGCTTTGCTACAACTACAGAGATAATTTGCTAATATAGAACAAAAAGCGGAAATATCAGATCCGACCTACGAAGCCAAGAAGAAGCAGCTCTGCAAGAAGTTGGACCCCCTCGTCTCTCTACTAGAAGTTGGATTGCCTCGTCTCTCCCCCGGAGTTGGACTACAAGATCTCCGACTGGCTCTAGGTCTCTTCCTCTCTCTGAGCCTACCAAGAGGCTTAGGAACCTCCCCAGGGTTACCAAGAACCCTTTGGAAGATCTTCCAGAGTTTCTCCTGTTAGTGGA
>JABUQX010054774.1:5000-7500 GCA_015478945.1 Trachelipus rathkii
AGTATACTAGAGTTGGGTGTAGGTAGAGATGGTATCGAGTGAAAAAAGTATGATTGATTTTGTGTTGGTGAAGAAGGAGATGTTGAAGTAATGTGTGGATGTTAAATCAGTGAGGGGTTTAGGAAATGGGATTAATCGGATCATTATGTGTACTATGTAAAATTAGGCAATTGTGGAGGCTTGGCTGGAGAGGAAGGTGATACGGAAGAAGTGGGTAAAATTAAGAAGTGAGAAGTTTAGCTGAACAAAGGCTAATAAGGAATAAGTATGTAAAAAGCTCGCAAGAAATCAGTGAATGCTGAAAAGGTTGAAAACTGAAATAAATCTGGAGCAAATGAAGGAAGTCATTGTTAGCAGTACAAAAGAAGTATGTGTGTGGTGCTAAACAGTAGGAAGTAAGAAATGTTTAACAGTGAGTGTGGATGAAGAGGGTGATGCAAGCGTGTTAAAATGAAAAAAGAAGCGTGTTGAATGTACTAAAAGCAAATATGAAGTTTCAAAAAGAAGATGCTTGGAATTATTTAAGGAGGAAAAAAAGAATGCTAGAAGATGCATACGTAAGAGAAAAGAAGAGGTATATGAACAGTTTGGAAGAATGAATGGGGACTTAACAGGGAATAGGAAGCTCTCTGGAAGAAAGCGCGAAAGTTTAAGAATTAGAATAAGGGAACCTGCTTAGATAATGAAATAGGGATGGTGTTTTGTAACTGATGAAAATGGGCTGTGAGTGGAGTGTGGAAAGAACACTTTGAAAATCTGTATAATATTGGCAGTAATGAAGACTTGATAATGACTGTGTGTGGTTTAAATAGGTTTTTTGCAACCCTGTATTTTGGGGATGAGGTTATTAGCAAAGAGGAGGAAAAGGGTAGAGTGAGATAGTTGAAGAATGGTAAAATCTGCAGGTATAGATGATAAAATTACTGGTAAAATGATCAAGAACGGAGGCCAAAAGGTGGTGATTGATTGGATCTTGAAGTTGTGTAATATAGCGTTTTATGGAGGGTATATTTCCAAGGGATTGGAGGAGAGCAGTAATAGTAACTTATATAGGGTAAGGGAGATATAAGGGAACTGTAGAAATTATAATGGTATCTAGTTTATTGAGTGTTGTAGGAGATATAATGTTGGTGTTTTGTGAGAAATAGTGCGTCGAGTGACTGAAGGACTGATTGGTGAAGAACAAGGTGCGTTTAGGAGTAGTAGAGGATTTGTGGATCAAATCTTTACAATGAAGCAAATGAGAGAAAATGAGGGAGAGGAAGAATAATTGTAGGTTTAGATTTTTATGGATTGCACAAGGGGTATGATAAGGGTTTAATGGGAAGGTCTATGGCAGGTGTTAGTGGGATATATAGTGTTGGTGATTAAGGCTTCTGAATGGAATCAAAAGTATGTATGACGATAGTGAGGCTTGGTAAGAATAAATTTTGTCAAAAGTGATTGGTTTAGTATTAATAGCGGAGTGAGGGAGGGTTGTGTTATGTCTCCTTGGTTATTCAATTTGTATATGGATGGGGTTATGAAAGAATTGAAGGTGGGCGTGACAGGAAATGGTGTTTGAATGATGGAGATGAGTGGAGGGTGCCCCTACTCATTAATATTCGGAGTGATTTGTTTTGTGCTGGCGAATTCTTGAAGAGTTTGAGAGGATTGGTAGAGAGATTTAGCAGGGTGTGTAAAAAGGAGGGGTTTGAAAGTAACGTAGATAAGAGTAAGGTTATGGTTTGTGAGTGAGGACAGTCCTAAGTGTGAAGTCATGTTAGATGGGAAGCAGCTGGAACAAGTGTCTGAGTTTAAATACTTTGGGTATGTTGGATGAAAAGGGACGGATGATGCAGAGTTATAGGAAAGTTGTGAAATGGCCAGGAAGGGTGGCTTGGTGCAATTAATCGTTGTGATATAAAGGTACTAAGTGCTTTAGTGCGCTAGGGTCTTAGATGGACGGTTATGTTGTTAGTTGTTACCTGTGTTATTGTAAGTAAGTGAGACTATGGTCTGGAATAAGAAGTATTGATCTAAAGTTCGATGTGTTCTGATGGACAATCTAGGGGCATGCTAGGTGTGAGAAGAATTGATAAAATGAGGAATGAGACATATTTTTAGAGTCTGGCTGTGTGGTGTGAAGAAAAAGGTAAACGAGAGAATAAATGAAGTATGTTGGAGATGGTTTGGTATGTGGAAGGATAATGATAGTCGGATGTTTAAAAGCGAGATGTTTATAGCTCAGTGTTAAGCACTCGCCCACAAAGCGAGGGTCCCAAGGTTCGCAACTGTCGGTGGGAGAATGTGGAGCTATTCTCTCTTGGCTTGGCATCCGTCTGCTGCGGCGTAAATGAGTACACTCCTCCTTAAAAAGGGCCTTGCACATGAATGATGTGTTTACTCTGTAAAAAAAAAAAAAAAAAAAAAAAAAAAGTGTGTTGAAACAACCGGCTGGGAGATCGAAGAAAAAGTGGATGGAGTCAGTAAAACGAATGTCTGAAGGCACAGAAATTGA
>JABUQX010054774.1:15000-17500 GCA_015478945.1 Trachelipus rathkii
TGGAAAAAATCTGCAAATATATTTAAAACATCAACATCTTTGTCTAGGGCCCTAACAAATTGCTTCATCAGTCCTAGTTTGATGTGGAATGGTGGGAAAATAATTTTTTCCCTGTCAACGTTGTTCGTTAATGATATTTGATGCACCACAGTCATTTTTTCCCTAGCAGGCCATACAACTTTTTCCGAAAAAAAAAAGAAAAAAAAAAAAGTGAAAATTTTTAGCCCTACTATTCCACAAGCATATGAAACAAGGGTACTTTGTATTATCCGCTTTGCTGCCAAGTAAGATGTTGACCATTCTTCAAACCAACGCATATAGACCACTGGTGTTCATAATATTTAAGCTTCTGCAAGATCATTCTTATATTTTTCATATTCTTTTCAGTTTTGTTTGAGTGACTATTGGAGATCGATGCATAACTATTGCGCATTGTACAATAAAACACACTTCAAGCTCCTCGTTGAACTATCCAAAACAATCGCCAATCTTCTTGTCGGTATTTAGGTAACCCCATTTGAGTAGGAGTCCAGGGATGTTCCTACAGTATACTCGGTCTCTTCTTCCATGAAATATGGAAGAAGTACTACCTCTCTTGGTCGAAAAAAAAGTTATTACATTCGTCTTGAGACTTCTTTTCACTTAGTCTAGATACTAAAAGCTCAGAATCTTGCTTGGAGAGATTAACTCTCGTACTAAATCATTGATCTCTTCCTGGAAGAACTGTTGCTGTGTGTAGAAGTATTTTCTTCATATTCACTACCACTATCTGCACGAGTGTGGGCACACCAAATCCTGGATATCTTCTTCATCAGACAATGCCAGGTCTGGGAGTGTAGTGAACACTGGATGGGGACATCGTCGGAGTGTGGTACAGGTCGACTTGCTGATTCCAAATCCGGATACTCAAATTTACGTATTGTAACGATTGATACCTTTCACATTAACCAAACAGAAAAATAACATCACTTGTGTTGATTCTTGGCTCCCGCCAATACCATGAGGCAACACCAAATTTAAACGCTTTTCTTCGTCCTTTTTCCATCTGACGTAGTTTTCGACACACGTTTAAAGACCATATAGGGAGCCAAGACTTATCTGGTCTGCCGAAGTTTATTCCAAAGTATGCAGATATGTCTTGCTTCAACAAGTTTAGTAATATTTTCTTCTTTGTGGTTCTCCTGGCATATTCCAAATTTCACAGATGTAGCAGAATACATTTGGGTTATTCAAACAGGCTCTTCGTGAAGTATCATAGTGTTCTGAACATAGACAAAAATAAGTAATATATAAGCGTAAGACTTAAAAAGAGATAAAACCGAAATTTCTGGTAAGTAATGCATTAAAAAGATATTTTGTATAAGAGTAAATCTGGAACACTCTGTATCTCAAGAACTAGAGCAATCTTGAAAAGCTATGTCTTTATGAAATTCAGCACACCGATATACTATAAAAAATTTTTATCCGATTAAAAAAAATATCCCCTTTTGGGGCCCAAGGCCCCGCGAATAAGAAAAAAAAAAAGAAAAATTTTTTTTTTTTTTTTTGTTTTTTTGACCCAGTTTTTTGGAAAAAATAAAGAAAAATTCCCTCTTTGAAAAAAAAATTTGGGGGGGGTTTTCTCCTGTTAAGTATTTGTTTCCATTCATATCTTGTAAACCTATGGCAGTTTCCTCTGCTGGAAAAAGCACTCATGATCTTCATTCTTTCCTAACGATCTCCTTGAATATTTCGTATCTCCTCTTCATACTGTCCCACCATTATCTCCACCACGTCTTTTCTCCTCCCGCACTCTTGCATTGAAATCTCCAATCAGCAACAATACATCCCCCTCTCTTCTTCCGTCCTCCACCTTCTCCAATATTTCCATGAAATATATATTATATATATATATATATATATTATATATATATATATATATATATTATATATATATATATATATTATATATATATATATATATATATATATATAATATTATAATATATATTATATTATATATTATAATATATAGATATATATAATATATATATAAATATATATATATATATATATAGTTTATATATTATATATATATATATATATATATTCTGTGTGCTATGATAAACTTTTTTGGAAAATGATCGAGATCGATATCGTTTTTCTGATACATCTATAGAAAATGCATAAAGCGATACCGATACTCGATACATTTAGAAATTGTCTAAGCGATACCAATAACAGATACAAATGTATCGATCGATACGTATCGCCGATACATGTATCTAGATACTGCCCATCCTGACCTGTATTAATGATATATATATATATATAATATATATAATATATATATAATATATGATATATATATATATAGTATAATATATATATATATATAATATGATAAGTATATATATATATATATGTATATATATATATATATATATATATATATATATATTATATATATATATATATATCAGGGGCGTGTATAGAGAGTTTTTATAAAAAAGTGAAAAAA
>JABUQX010054774.1:22500-36008 GCA_015478945.1 Trachelipus rathkii
GAGTGGCCCGGGTGGCATTCCTCCCCGAGTTTTGAGGGAATGTGCTTCCGTGCTGAATCTGCCCCTTGTTCAACTATATTCTCTATGCCTCAATACTAGCACTTTTCCATGTGTTCGAAGCGTGCATATGTCCAACCTATTCGGTAAAAAGGAAGCCGCTCTGATCTTTCTAACTGTCACCCTATAGCTCTTAATTTGTATTCTATCTAAGATCTTTCAAACCCTTCTCAACTCACTTCTTACACCAACTGGAATCTCATTCCCTTCTTTTCGATCGACAGTACGGCTTTCGGTTCTCGAGGTCTACTGGCGATATCTTTCCTATTTAACAGATTTATGGTTTTCGGCCCATAGGAACTACGGGGAGACTTGCGTGGTGGCGCTTGAAATATCCAAAGCATTTGACCAAGTATGGCACGCGTCACTGCTCTCCAAGCTCCCCTCCTTTGAGTTTCCTTCTCTTTGCTTACTTATGTCTAGATTTCTTTCAAATCGCTCAGCATCGGCTGTTGCTGATGGGGCGACTTCTTTTTCTGTCAATAGTGGTTCTTCAGGGTTCTGTATTATCTCCTACTTTATTCTGCTTTTCTAAAATGATTCTTCTCACCTGCACATCCTAACTCTCAACTCATATGCAATGACTGGAAACCCTTCATTTTTTCAACTCATTTCAATTCTGCTCCTCTTTTACTTCTAGAATTGCCTCTCGTCTTAAATGTTTTCTGATTTTCTTTCTCGCTTGATCCTTGGAAGAATTTCAGAGTGGGGTCCGTCTCAACCTTGTGAAAACTTTGATTTTTAAAAACTCACTACAAATCCCCTCTCTAAAGACACCTAACTTTCCTAAATCTCTTTTTCGACGGTTTCTCTAGTCACTCCTGTTGATAATCATAAACATCCCTTGGCATTAACATAAACAAAAATATGTCCTGGAAACCGCACATCACAACGGCTTCTAAAGCGGCCTCAAAGAAACTGGGAGTTCTTTTTAATTGCGACTTTTTTCCTCTTCTCAGTTACTGCAGCATACAGGGTCTCATCCGCCCTTTTTTTATGGAGTACTGGTTCTCATATCCGAGGGGCTCTGGTTTCACCCGGCTTTTGGAAAGGGTCGAGTGAAAGGGCAAAAGGCTTTTTTTTAAACTGTCCCGTACTTTCTAGTTCACTTGACCCTCTATCTTTGCAGTGCGTTGTTGGTGCTTTATCTCTTTTCTATACGGTACGTAGCAGCAAGTGCTTAGAGGGGACTTTCCACTCGCGTCCAACCACCTTTACGACGCCCTCCTAGCACAAGGGGTGCTGTGGTCGCACATGAGTTGTGTATATATTAGTAACTCCAGACTAGTTTGCTGCGTTGCTTCCTTCTTTCCTGCCACCTCTGTTCTGTGGAATTCTCTTCCATCTTCTGTGTTTAATGCTCAATTTAATCTCTCTCACTTTAAAGCCTGCATCTGTGCTCATCTGCGCAATTTGCGGTGCCAACTGTAAAAAAAAATAAATAAATAAAAGGTTCTAATAAGGAATTCATTAACCTACATGAAACCCCACAAGAATGGCATTCTCCAACAGTGAACCACTTTAGAAGGCAATTTTTAGAATAGCAATAACCGAGGAGCTTGCTCGGCGTGACAAAAAAAAAAAGATTCACAGAAGTGGGAGCCACCTTATCAGCAACCACTGGCAACAGCACTGATAGTGACGAGGGTGGCTTTTCAGCAAATAAACCTACTGAAGATGAAGAGGTTTGGATATGGTAGACTTTGATAAGTTCATGGCCGAAATTGCATTGACATCTCATTCACCTTCAAAGGAATCACACCAAGGAACCCCATAGAAAAGACTGAAGAGAATCATCAAGGAGCAAAGATAATTCAAATTATCAATCTGTGAAAGAGGAGATGAGGCTCTACGAAAACATAGAGATGCTGCCTACACAAGAGAATCCTTTCATGTGGTGTTTTTTTTTTTAAAAATTTCACTTAATACAAGTAAAAAACGAATGAAAATGGGCCAAGGTTTCCATTATTACCAGAGCTTGCAAGGAAATAATTATCAGCCCCTCTCTGATCAGTCAAGAGCGAGCGTATTTTTAGTTTAGGTGGGAATGTAAACACCCCAAAAAGTAGCAGATACTAATAAATGCCAAATGTTTTTGCCTCACAATTTGAGAATTTTTGAATTTGAGTATTGAATGATATCTATCTTTATCTTAAAAGAGTATTTTATTATTATGTCATGTTTGAGTAATAGCGTTTTTTTATTTGGTCTTTTCAGCTGATTAATTGAGGTCTCTTCTTTCATTATTTTTATTCTTTATATTATAGCTAGTTAAAGAATCTTGTAAATTGTAATAATCTTAAAACTTAAAAGCTAGTAGCTAAACTTTGTTAATACTTACCGGAAAATGGAAATGGAATATTTTTTGAATAAACACAAACATAAAAAAGTTATTAGAATTATATTTGCAATTATTATTCCTTAAAGATACGATTTTAATTTATAAAATAAATATACTTGGGTACCACCAAATATGAAATAAATGACTAAGTATTGGTTGTAAAGGGATGCAATCCTGAGTTGCCTAGCAGTAGCCAAATGTTCTATCTTATTACCGTGTGTTTATTATATTAATTAAAGTATCGGTATCGGCACCTAAAAAAAAAAAAAAAAAAAAGAGTATCGGTATCAGCCTCTTTTCTGGTATCGGTACATCCCTACTTATAACACTCAGTTTTTCTGATTATTATATTATAAATTCACATTGAATTTATTATTGGGACTCATCAGTACCCTAATTAAAAGGAAAACTTTTCCTGGACAAAAACTTCATTAAAATATATATATGATATATATCTACCTTGTTGTATTTACATGAATTTAAATATTACTATGCCAAACTAACTTGTAAAAGAAACCTTTTATTCTCATTTTTAAATCACCCCCTTAAAATTGTCTTAATTTCAAATTCAAAAAGATTGCAACCCTTAAAATTTGGTTCAGAAAATAAGGTAAATTTTTTTCTGCTTTATGTATCACCTTTGCATTCTCTAATCTGTTTGTTTTTGCTTTACATATCCTGCATCTGGCATTTTGCATGAGCTTCGGCTGTTCCTATCAAGCTTTTACAAATCTACAAACTTAACCATTTAAAAGAGAGAAGAGAAGCATCTTGGATCGGTGGTTGCAGCAACTTAGACCGAAAGGCGTCTCGCCTCTGGACCTACATTTTCCAAGTATGTTTTCATTGTATCAATCTTGACTGTCAAATTATCTTACTTATCCTAACCCTCAACTTCAAAATTCTTTTTATATATATATATATATATATATATTATAGTAATATAATATTATATATATACGTATATCTCTAGTATCTATTAAATTTTTTTATATATATATATATATATATATATAAATATATATATATATATATATATATATATATATATATATATATATTATATATATATATATACACAAGGTGTCAAGGTGTATACCAAGTTGAAATTTTCAAATTCCCTGTGTTTTCCCTGTTCTTCCAAAATTTTCCCTGGACTAAAATAAATGATAAAAAACATCATTTTATCTTTGTTATCAATAAGGAAAGATGAAAAAATGAAAACCCTCCAGAGCCCACCCTCTAACCATCCCAGTAAACAAATTTTCTTGGCCAGCTTTCACAAATTTAAATGACCTCATACAGTTTGACATTTTACAAGTGAAATTTATATTTGCATTGAAAATTTTTTAAACTTCCCAAATTATTTATATAGCCAAAGTTATGAACACAATCAATTAATTTTCTAAATATCTGCCAAATATGTTTACCAGGTCCCTGCTTTTGCTTTCATTTTTCCCTTTTCTTTCACTTTATTCAAAATAAAAATTACAAAGACAAAGGTACACAAAAATATAAAAACATTTGAACATTTTCTTTGTGAAGCTAAATAAAATAATTTTTCCTTTCTCTTAAAAACGATAACAAAATATTTAATTCTAAACTAAACCTACTAAATAAGTACATTAATCTTAAAAAAAAAAAAGTTTATGACTGTTTAAGAAAAGCTATTTTCTCTTCTAAAATATGAAGTTGTTTTTTTGGTCTCTTTGACAATATTTCTCTTAACTTCTTCAGCCTCTTTAATCTCAGCTGCTAATTTCCTTTTTTTTTTTTTTTGCACCTTCCAGAGTTTCTGCTTCTTTGGCACATAGTTTTCTTTTAAGTATGTCTTATACTCTGAAGAAGCATTGCGGCAGTATGACATCATCTCATTTGTAATACAATAATCAACCCCTCCAGTATTTTTCATTTCTTCAGCAATAACTATTCACGCAAATTTTCTTGTAGACAATGTTTTGTTTGTCGAGAAACCTCTCTCTACAGAAGCATTCCCATGAAATGATGAAAGAATCAGTGTTACAAAGTTTTTTGTTTCTTTTTGAACGTTTACATTTTTAAAAATTTCAATGAAAAGTTGATAGAGTCTATCTTCCTTCTCATCAAAATTTTTCAGAAGTTCAAGGACATAGGAATTTGATATCAAAAGTTCATAATCCTCTTTGATTATATCAGCCGTCGAACCATCAATTCGCTTGATATCAATAAATTTTTCAACACACATATTAATTCTTTCAGTTATTAGAAAGCATTACCTTCAGTGACAAACAATTTAATGCCTTTGTGATGGAATATTTAAGAGGACCTTCTTTTCTCCTAACTCTTGGATAACGTACTGCACAGAATAAACATAACATCTTTCTCTAAATTTTAAAATTCTGGAGTTTGCAGCTTCGAGGTGCCATTCCTAATTCCTTCTTTTGCTGTATGATACAGGTCCATATTTCCTGCATTTAGGGATTTTAAACTCGTTAAAGTTAATTTCATTAAAACTTTGCGTCTGAAACAATAAATGTCGGTTTTAGAATTTCCTTTTCATTAAAGTTTTACTAAGTGGACTAGATCATCATACAAGAAGGGTGCCAATGGGTCTTCACGTTGAAACTTCAATAGAAATCCTTCCAACTGACGAGCTACTACTGCCTTGGAAAAAAAACAACTTTGAATGTAATAAGGGATCCTTTAAATATGATTTCACCTTTCCAAACACTTTTGAATTTTTCAATTCCCCAACTTCTTCCACGTACTTTCGAAGTCTTGGAAGCAATCAAATGGCTGTTGTTGTGGCATTTACATTTTCAACCTATCTTGTCAAAAAATTTAGCAGGAAACTCTTCAGAGCCTGTTATTTTCATGAGTGTTCCCCTTTTAGTTGGAAAATCGTTAAATAAGAAGAAGCCCTTAAGTATTCTAATAAATCCCACATTGTAGCTTTATTACCAGTTTTGAGAGCTCCATGGACAATATGCAAAGAGCAACTTCCAAATACAATCAATCTTGGAGCTTTGGAACAGGTATTTAATTCTGCTTTCAACTAAGACAACATTTTCCAGTTGACATTAGGTCCATTCATTGAAATACTTGTCACTTTAATGAAGTCAACAGCTGAACCAAGCCCCTGCTTGAGATTTTCCAAAAGATTCTCAGCTCGAGTGTCGGTAAGGAACTGAGAAGTAAGATAACAAGTGGTTATGAGACCCGTAGTTAAGTCTTCAAAACCTCACATGTAATTCCATTTGGAGTTCTTTGTGGCATTTTATTTAAAGCCTCATCATAGATTGAATATATAAGAAGTATTTTGCTCAACTACACTCGCAATTTTTTTAGTAATAAGGGACTAACAAGATATAAAACCAATAAATAGGTTAAAGATAGTATTCCAATAAATAGATCTTTACACATACCTAAAACTTTGTTTCTTAGCCCTACATAACACTGGGAAGCTTATTACAGGTTTCTGTTGGTTGCACTCCTCCAGATACAGGAAACATCTAACTACAAAATTTAGTTGATTGTATTTGTTTTCGCGTTCAAGCAATATCAGCACAAGGGACTCTGCTAATATACATTCTGCGTGTAGGGAAGGGATAACTATAGAAAAGCCTCTATTATTTTTTTGTTACGCTCTATAATTTGTGTATACGCCCATAATATGATTCATTATCTACATTATATTCTGAGATCTGTAGATTGAGAGATTCATCTTCTTGATGATTATTCTTCATGAACTATCTTCTACTTTACCTCTCGATTGAGACGCTACTTCAACATAAACTATATGTAACACATCAGCACTCTGACGACCAATAGAGTCATTCCATTAATGATTTCCACTTTTATGTGATTTGAGTACAATCGAAGTGATTGCTCTCACTTATAACTATCTCTTGATGGGTTTAGCAGATGCTTCATACTATTATAAATATCTCGCGATATGTTTATTTCTCTGATTTCTGACATGCACACTTCTTTCGCATTTCTCTCGTGAGTATAGGTAATATTGGAAAATCTCAAGCAGGTTTGGCATTATGTGATCATAGTTGAACTTCATTAAAGTAGTAACAATAGTATTTATATTTTCATATGAATATGGATACTAATGATCACTGTGAGAGATATATATGTTGTACTTATATATTATGAGAAGCAGAATTATATACCTGTTCTCTTTATAAGCTATTCAAGATTGACTTGTATTTGGTAATAGTATTGGACGTCATCTTTATGTCTAATATTGTATACTTAGTAGAGTATCTACTTATAACATATAACTGGTATAATATTATAATAGCTAACAATTGATGGGATATATATTTATTAGATATAGCTTATAGGGTTTTATACTCTTTAATTTATATATATACTACGATATTTATTTCTATTGTAGGGTTCGCCCGTCGGTACTGACTTGTTGAGGTTGTTGGTTGTGTGTTGTTTTGAGGTTAATCTTATGGCCGGTCCTGTTACAGTGTTCTTAACTAGCTATTTTTGTTTAACTGTGGTAGGTTGTAAAAGGATCCTTAGGAGCCTCCTAGGGGTTTGCCCATTCCTATTGTTTGTTTTGTTGTCGAGCCGTAACACCCTTGTTACGTTCTCCTTTGAGACCGACTCTGTCGGCAGTTCTTCTACTATACTTCTTGTAGTTCTCTTTGCTTTTCCGTACACTGTTCTTGTAGTTTCTTTTAGTCATTTCCTAACTTACCTAACTTTTTATGTACTTTACTAATTTCTCTCTCATTCTTCCCTACAGATAAGGAATTTATGATTAATCTTTAACTTACTTTAGATATTTTTAAACTTAACATATCACCATAATTTTCCTGTAATTACATTAATTGGATTAGCCGAAGGAAGTGGCTCTTATCTAGTTATCTATTTAGTTTTGATGAACTCTTATTCTATTATCTCTCTTCTTTTAATTGTCGAGTTCCATGATAATATTTGGAGGAACTCTCGTGATGGTGTTATGAAGAGCACCTTGTGATAATTTCATCTAGTATTAAAAACAACTTATTATAGGACCATCCACAACTGGGTCTTAATTGTATCTTGAATGCAGCTTGATTAATTTTAATTACTACTGCAATTACTATTAACTTAATTGTATTTATGTGAAACATTATAATATCATTATTTTATGTATATATAATATACATTGCTAAATATAATATTATCGTAGTATACAATAATAATTATTTACGAATCCTGCATTGGACCATAATCATTAATGTTTAAATCATCTTGTAACCCAGCTTCTCTATGATTAAACTTACATTGTGATAAGCCCATATATTGATTTTCCTATTGTTGTAATTTATATATAATATTTTACTAATTAAAAACAATCACGAAGATAGAAGGTCGAGTAGACCATTTCCTCCACCTTCTATATTGGTGACCTTTGGAGTTTATAGTTACCGTATTGGTGACTAATTTAATTGTACTCACATTTTTATTATTATTATTAATTAATTATTTTGATAATTATTATTAATTTTCTCATTAAATTTTTATTTCTTGTATTATTATTATTTTGTATTTTTATTATTATTTTTATTATTATTGTTATTTTTTTTTTCTCATTGTGTTTATTTTTGTCATTAACATCATTATTATTTTTGTAGTATTTTAGTTAGCATATTAACTAGGAGCCACACTCTTTCCCTTTTTGTATATCATATTATTATATTATTGTATCTTGTGATTTATAATTTTACTCGTGATTTTATATTTTGTGGGGTGCAATATTATAATCTTGTGATTAACATTTAATTATAAATTCCTTGTTTCCTGCTTGCAATCATGGGTGACCACGAATCCCATGATCTTAATATCCCTGTCTCTTCTTCCACTGAGGCACTCTCATCTAACGTGTCTACAACAACTACTGCTATCACCACTCAAAATCCTACCTCTACTTCTTCCTCTATACTTCCTCCACTTTCTCAAGCTATGACTGACGTTTCACTCTCCTTAAACTATCATTCTCCTCTTTCTACTCATGCCTATTCGTTTGGTAACTTTCCTTATTCTTCTGTTTCTCATTCACTTCCTTCTTCTTATAGTTTTCCTTATTCTCAAGGTTTTTCGTTTCCACAATTCAATCCTTTGCAACATCCTGTTCAATCTTCACATCCTCAAATTAACCCTTCTCAACTGTCTCCGCATCCTTCAGTTCATTCTGTTGATCCTCATCAAATTCCTCTTCCTCAATCGGTGCAAACTGTGCATTATATGCCAGTTCTGCCCAAATATAACTCTGGTAAGCTGGTTTACCATTGTTAAATCTGTATTTCCTACTTCGTTTTCCATTCAGACAGAAGTATGCTGCTACTATCGGCGCTCTGCTAAGCACTGTCTGGAGCAGTTGCATGGACGGCTCTCGCTACTATATTGTCTTCTGGAACCCTTTCGACCTCTAGAGGTACATCCTAGTGAACGTTCGAAATTCCAAGCTTCGAACCAATTGATTTCGGGGAGTACTGGGCAGGCAAGCTCATCCACAGCTTATGCAGCGGTGCTGGTCCTTGCGTAGATGACGCCCAATCCCAAGTGGCGTGACGAGCCAGGCAATGTTCTTGAACTTTGCTCAATCGCCTGCCTCTCGAAATGCGCCGTTTGATGGCGTTAATCAACCCTAGCTCCACGCTAGAAGAGTAAGGTCAAATGGCGGACCGTATTCATACCCCTAATCTGACACTCTTTCGTCTTCTTCTGTGTCAGCTGTTGCTTCTGGGTTTTCACCACCCTCACAATTGAATCCTACAATTCACCACTCTCCATATTGATGCACTTCGTCAGGAGATGACAAGTGCTAACCAGGCACTGAGGCAGGAATTTGCTAATTCCAATAGTGCAAACTATAATTCTCTGTCACAGAGGATAACTAGACTGGAGGAGACAATGGCTTCAATGGCAGCGACCTTGCATGCCATGAATATAACGCAACAGGCGTCTTTACAGACTCAGCAACGTCCTCAATTTTCGCGTTCATTCTCGCCCCGCAGACCTCGCTCTCCATCTCCTCGTCCTATCACCAACAATCCTGCTGATGCTCAACCAGGGGTCTGTTTCTTCCACAGCAGGTTTGGTGCATCTGCTAAGAAGTGTACCATTCCGTGCACTAATTCCCATTTGCTTACTACCCCAAAATTCCCAACTGGGAAACTCGTAAGCCAATCAGCGGAATCAGCAGCTGAGGTGGCTACAGTGAACAACTCAAGGCTGATGATTTACGATCCCACTACCCGCCAGCGTTTTCTAGTCGACACCGGAGCGGAAGTATCTTTACTACCAGCCTCGTCTTCAAAATTTCCTCTTTCTCCTACTGACACTACCCTCCGTGCAGCTAATGGTACGTCCATTAAGGTCTATGGTGAACGGTCCTGTTCCCTAGACCTTGGCCTTCGCCGAGTTTTCCGTTGGGTATTCATTGTTGCAGATGTGGCATACCCTATCCTAGGTGCCGATTTCTTAGAGCATTTCAACCTCTTGGTTGATATTAGGAATCGACGTTTGCTCGACGGGAATACCGACCTTAAGGTGTCTGGTGTTCTCCAAGTTTTCACGTTGGGTTCCATTTCCGTTGTCAATTCCGATATTTCGAATCCTTTTCTCAATATGGTTCGCTCAGATTTTCCTGATCTTCTTCGTCCTTGTTCTTCTCTACTGCCTGTCAAACATGATGTGCAACATCATATTGAAACGACAGGACCTCCAGTTTCTTCCCGTGCTAGGCGTCTCGCTCCTGACAGACTTCGAGCGGCGCGTGCAGAATTCGAGCATATGCTCGAATTAGGGATTGTCCGTCCTTCTAAATCTGCTTGGGCATCCCCTCTTCATTTGGTCCCTAAACCAAACTCTCTGGATTGGCGTCCGTGCTCAGACTACCGTGCCCTTAATGGTGTTACTGTCCCAGATCGGTACCCTGTTCCGCACATCCAGAGTTTCAATTCTAATATTCATGGCTCTACTATTTTCTCCAAAATCGATTTAGTGAGAGCATTTCATCAAATCCCGGTGGCCGCTCAGGATATCCCAAAGACGGCGGTGATAACGCCCTTTGGGTTATTCGAGTATCTTCGTGTGCCATACGGATTGAGGAATGCCGCACAAACATTCCAACGTTTCATAGACACGGTTCTTCGCGGCCTACCCTTTTGTTGGGTTTATATCGACGATATTCTGATAGCCAGTACTTCAGCAGAGGAGCATGAAGACCATCTCAAAGCTGTCTTCACCCGTCTGAATGAGTATGGTATCAGAATAAATGCCGATAAATGTGTCTTTGGAGTTTCCTCTTTGACATTTTTAGGCCACACTGTTACAGCAGAAGGCATAACACCTTTCGAAGACCGTGTTTCTGCAATACGTGATTTTCCATTCCCCGAAACTCAGCGAAACCTTCGACAGTTTTTAGGAATGGTTAATTTTTACCATCGGTTCATCCCACGGGCAGCCGCTTTACTTGCCCCACTATCTTCTCTTATTAAGCCCAAGAAGCGAGGGTTGTCCACCAAAATTCCTTGGACGCCGGTAACTCGTGAGGCATTTATTGCCACGAAAAATGCTCTTGCGGACAGTACTCTCCTTATGCATCCAAAAGAGGACGCACCGACTCGTATACAGGCCGATGCATCCAATTTTGCAATAGGGGGAGTGCTACAGCAGCTTCAAAACGAGCATTGGGTTCCCCTTGCATTTTTCTCTAAAAAACTCCAACCGGCTGAGACCCGATATAGTACCTTCAGCCGTGAGCTCCTCGCCATTTACAAAGCAATCCGGCATTTTAGGTATTTCTTGGAAGGTCGGGAATTCCATGTAATGACCGACCACAAACCGATAATTTTCGCCATTAAATCACGTCATGAACGTCATAATCCGCGTGAAGCTCGACATATGGAGTATATCGCCCAGTTTACTTCTGATATAAGGCACATTTCAGGAGTGGACAACGATACTGCGGATGCTCTGTCACGAATTCATGTGGATTCCATCTCACCACTTACATCTTTGGATTACGAAGCTTTGGTCGAGGCTCAGGAATCAGAAAGTATTTCGCTCTCAGACGACACATCTCTCCAACTGAGACGAATAACGCTTCCGAATGTGTCCAAACCCGTTCTTTGCGACCTTTCAACAGGTTCTCCTCGTCCTTTAGTTCCACAGTCTTTTCGTAAAATAGTTTTTCTTACTTTGCATTCTCTATCACATCCTGGAGTAAAGGCTTCACAAAAGTTAATTTCTTCACGTTTTGTTTGGCCTGGCATCAACTCTGATGTGAAAAATTGGACCCGTGCATGTATTTTCTGCCAAAAACACAAGGTCCATAAACACACTAAAGCTCCTCTCGGAAATTTCCTTCCTCCTTCGGAACGTTTCGATAAGGTTCATATTGACCTTGTCGGGCCTCTTCCTCCTTCAGAGGGATTTTCTTATCTTCTCACCTGCATTGATCGCTTTACTAGGTGGCCGGAAGCTATTCCACTTCCGGATATCAAAGCCGAGACTGTTGCGAAAGCTTTTGTCTTTCATTGGATCTCGCGTTTTGGTGTGCCTTCCACCGTCACCACTGATCAAGGCAGACAGTTTGAGTCATTTCTTTTTAAAGACCTTATGACACTCCTTGGCACTTCTTGAGTGCGCACCACCAGCTACCATCCTGTCTCGAACGGAATTATTGAACGGTTCCATCGTCAATTAAAAGCATCCCTTGCTTGTGCCATGGAACATGAGAATTGGATTGAAGCGTTGCCATTAGTTCTCTTAGGAATTCGGTCCTCCCTTAAATCAGATCTCAACTCTACTTCTGCAGAGCTGGTTTATGGAACTACCCTTCGTCTTCCTGGTGAGTTCTTTGACAACACTAGTCCTCTTCCAGTCGATCCTAATTCCTACGTTTCTCGTCTGAAGAAATGTGCTTCCTCATGGAAACCTACTCCGACTCGTTCTACAACAATTCATTCTTATATTCCTTCTGACCTTACTTCTTGTTCTCATGTTTTCGTTCGCATTGACTGTCACAGAAGGCCTTTCTCACCCAAGTACGAAGGTCCCTTTCCGGTCCTGCGACGTTCACCAAAATTCTTTACTGTCCAACGACCAGGTAGAGAGGAAGTCATTTCTATCGATCGACTGAAACCTGCCTTTTTGGAATCAGAACTGTCTGATGACATTGATCTTGTTCCTCCTTCTCCAGGTGTTTTTCTTCCTGTGTCTCATACTCCGGTTCCTGTACCTACCGTCCCAGTTTCTTCTCCTTCGTTACGTCCAGTTTCAAGTCTTCCTGACGTCTTACCTTTCCCATCAGTTCCTCCTTCCAGTATCCTACCTCAATCTTCCGACTCACGACTGGCTCCTCAACCTAAAAAGTCTGCCTTACGACGGATACCTCGAAGTACCCCTCTTCAGGTTTGTTTTCCGGCTCAGCCCTGCACCTTTTCGAGATATGGCAGGCCCATTCGGGCACCTCAAAGGTATCCTTTGTGATCTGTCCTCTGACCCTGCCATCATCTCTAGGGGGAGTACTGTAGGGGTTCGCCCGTCGGTACTGACTTGTTGAGGTTGTTGGTTGTGTGTTGTATTGAGGTTAATCTTATGGATCCTGTTTAGTGTTCTTTAACTAGCTATTTTTGTTTAACTGTGGTAGGTTGTAAAAGGATCCTTAGGAGCCTCCTAGGGGTTTGCCCATTCCTATTGTTTGTTTTGTTGTCGAGCCGTAACACCCTTGTTACGTTCTCCTTTGAGACCGACTCTGTCGGCAGTTCTTCTACTATACTTCTTGTAGTTCTCTTTGCTTTTCTCTGGTAGTTTCTTTTAGTCATTTCCTAACTTACCTAACTTTTTATGTACTTTACTAATTTCTCTCTCATTCTTCCCTACAGATAAGGAATTTATGATTAATCTTTAACTTACTTTAGATATTTTTAAACTTAACATATCACCATAATTTTCCTGTAATTACATTAATTGGATTAGCCGAAGGAAGTGGCTCTTATCTAGTTATCTATTTAGTTTTGATGAACTCTTATTCTATTATCTCTCTTCTTTTAATTGTCGAGTTCCATGATAATATTTGGAGGAACTCTCGTGATGGTGTTATGAAGAGCAC
>JABUQX010054775.1:0-32500 GCA_015478945.1 Trachelipus rathkii
ATTCTGGAAATGTAAAAGACGGAGCTCGAATAATGGAATTAGTTATGTGATATGAATGGGCGTCTGTAGTTGTAGCGGCACTAAACATGGTAAGAGATAACATTACAATGTGCAGGGCTTTTAGTAAGTGAAAGATGATGATAGGAAATAGTAAGGAAATATAACGAGTAGGAGGATACAGAGACAGACGCGCAAGGACACTCACATCACAGAAGAACTGAGAAGAGAATTCCAGCACACAATAAGGAGTCGCCCAAATACAAGACAACAGGCCGAGATGATTGAGGGTAACGAAATTGAGAAAGGAAAAGGCCTCACACGACGAAACTATGCCACTCTAGAATACATTTAAATTGACCAAACAATATATATATATATACAAAATACTATCGTGCGCAGCATATACAGTCTAATATACCCCTTGTGTCATACGTAATAATATAAGGAGTGTCGTTAAAAGGTGGTTCCTGAGTATACTAATCAGTAATGTGACAGAATAGTTATATATTATCCTCATCGATACTAGCATATATATATTATACTGATTGATATACTTACTGCTAGTATGATCGATCTAAAATTATAATAGTAGTATATAATAGTACATATATTACTAATATATACCAAACTATATTATATCTATAAACAACTCCCAGGCAAGGGCGCCCCTTGGGTCGCACTTCGGTGCCAGGCATCTTCTCTTCTGGCCTAAAACTTATGTTATACGCTAGAAAATCTGTAGAAGACCATTTCTCTCTGGAGTAATGGGTTTTCCGGACGCCAGTCTCAAGTTAAACACTGTCAGGTTAGGATTTCTCGTCATTCAGAACCGGTAGTTCAAATCAACTTCATTTAGGCCATAAAACTCCGGTTACTAAGCTCAAGGTCTCTTCAAGGAATGTGACTAGGCTACTCATAGAGATCCACGCTGTTGCTATTTGACTTATGAACAGAGTGATCCTAACAAGCAAAAAGGCATAAGAAGCTGGTTGCCCAATGATAGCTGAAAGAGTCGTATGGGGACGAAAACCAGAGCCAAGCAAATTTCTTCAGTCCTTGCTTCTGAAGCCGACGAAACCATCACCGATATGCAAAGCACGCTCTTTGAAATCTTAAACACAACATCCAATATAATATGGGCGGATTTGTAAGAACTACTTGAATGTAGCTGGTAAGTCAAACTGAGAAATGATATTATATATATAATTATATATGAAAAAAATTTATTAAGTACTTCTTACTAGTATACAGTATATATATACTAATTACTCAGTTAAACAAGTAAGGCATTATAATATATTATTATATATACAGTATTTCTTTATGTATTCAGTATATATCGGCTCAATATTAGATAGAGAAACAATTTTGGTCTTAACTTCAGGTTGTCAGCATTTGTGTCATCTTAGACTCTGTCCCGTTATTTTACTCAGTCACTTTTAATTCTAAATTTAGGGTACATATGCAACGCAAAAAATTCATAAACTAGTTTTGGTTTAGGAACTTTGTATGAAGGTGGACGTCTTTCATTTAGAGTCTGTAATATGTGATATATTTACTTTCTAATGTATACTACAACTTAATTTTAGTCTCAAAAGTATATTTGTCATACAAGAACTCGTTGTAGTATTATACTAATGAGTTTGTTAATTTTATGTCCTGAGGCGCGTCGTAAATCAACAAATTGTTTGGTCTCTATCTATTTCTAATTTAATATCAATAATAGTATATTTTATATCATATAGTATATTATATATATATATATTATATATTTATATATAATTTATACTTTTATATGTATATATATGGTATATTATAAAGCAATATAGCTACAATAATAATAATATAGTAAGTATTTAGTATTATAGTATTTATAATATATATATATTATATATATATTATAGTATGATGGCACAGCATCCACGAAAGCAACGCCCATATAATAAAAAACTATAGACAGCTTAAAAGAAAATAATGACATGTTTTATTTCAGCAAAGCATTTGAAAAGGATGAACTTAAAAAAAGATATATTTGTATATTACTGCTATTTATTATAACCACTTCAAACATAATTGAAAAACTAATTGCAGTGTAGTGCACTCTGGTAACCTGTTCATTCTGCAATAGTACGAGATCAAGGGATACACAATATTAGTTTTTTCTTTTATAATTGGCAAATCTGGAGAAAATGTTAATTGTTTAATTATTTTTCTTCTTTTATAGGGGATTGCGAGCCGACGGTAGGAAAGAGGGGGGACGAGAGATACCCCGACGTCGTCCCGTTGGAGGACGAGTATAAGCACCCATGAACTAGTGTCGATTCTTGTTAACAATTATGTGGAGGTAAGCCTTTAGTAAAAAAATCGACATTTAGCAACTTTGAGACGTTCCTTCGAGCGCTAAGAGCTCCTTCGTTCTTCTCACAAAGAAATCTAAGAATGTTATAATATATAGAAACGCGAAGATATAGTATACTCGTATAATATTATATCATTTATCATTTAAGTTCAAAGTGGTGTTCAGACATAAGTTTCTTTACTATGTATTATTTTAAGAGCATTATTAGTTACGATAGAAAATAGTGACTATGCGTGACTGCCAATATCATAATAAATAAATCGTTAATCTTATATATATAGCCTTGTAGGAAGTGAGTATGAGATTTGGAGATAAGACAGAACAGGTCTTTTAGTGTAAGAAGAACACCACTAATGATGAGGCTAGATTCAGAGAGGAGGGATACTGGATTATAGTCTAACTAATATATACCATCAACACTAATACTACCAACATGAAGATATATATAATAAGTAGATTTGATAAAGAATACGTAGACATATAAGTAAGTAAACAAAGAGAAGGAGGAAAAACTCCAAGATCCACTAAAGTGGGAAGCTTATGGAGAGCAGTGACGCGTTGCCATATTATTATATACTACTATATATATTATATTCACCTATACTCACGGTAATCAATAAATTAGCTTTTTTGTGATTTTTCATTATTTTTGATTAACATATCAATACGAACGTATATATAAAATATATTATATATATATATATATATTTATGAATAATATATTAGCAAAGTTATACCCCGTAAGTTCCTAAGAATGGCAGAATAAAACACATAATCGGTTAGATTAGGAAGTTATATAATAATATATATATAATCCGACTGTCCAAGTAGATATCTATCTATATAGCGAAATTCATGAATGTAATTATTATTATTATCGTATTTATATGTTATTATAATGACGTTTTTACAGATGAATCTAAAGAAGTGAGAGTTGGCACGGGTTTTTCAAAGATTCATTTAGATATACGATAATAATATTCAGAGCATGGAGAGCTGGATCAGTATTTAGGGGGGGTGCGACTAGTATATAGGGGACAGGGAGTCAGGAGGGCGGCTTCAACCTTTGGTGCACCCAAGGGACATAGGTTTGGAGCATGTGAGTCCAGCCTGCAAACATCATTCTTAGACCAGAGCTAAAAAGGATATTTAAATCGTAATGCTAGTTCCAGGTTTTATATAAGATATGACATAGAAGAGCTATCATTAATAACGAAGAGTAATTGGTTCGAGGGCAGGAGGGCAGGATCGCCGCGGTACGTTTGGGGTATTAGATGTACGGAACTAAACGTTGAAACCAAATCAATATGCCACGCATACAAATATGCACATACGGAAGGTAAGGAATTCAGCCTGATTTTTGAAAGAATGTATTCGCCGGCATCTGAATTCTGAAGCTCGATAGTTGAAATTGGCTGTACCAAGAACCTCTCAAAAACTCAAAGACACTTCGACCCAACAATCCCGTAACTTCCGACCACAGACTTATTATCGCACTTGAACTCATTTTTTTTATATATTTCATTTTGTGTTTTAATATCAGTATTAGGAGAGAGGTTTTTTAAATTTTCCTTGCAAATTTGTCATACCCCGATCGGGTGTAAAATGTGCCATAATAAAGATATGTAGGTATAAAACGATTGTGTAATATTTTAACAAGGCAGAATTGCGAGAGCCGAATTGATGATTTTGTAAACTCACAAAACACATCTATGCAAGGTTGCTGATGGCCGCATGCAGATGCTATCACCTAAGAAGACGATAGATTGGACTAGATTCTTGTTCTCCAGCTCACACATTCTCTAGCATATAATATTAAACATCTGTTTGGCAAAATTCTCGCACAAATCTAACCGGCACAGATCATGAGATTAAGAAACGAAGAGAGAGTATCACCATCTAAGTGAATTACTAGATATATGCTTACGAGATAGAGAAGGATAGAAGTACTTCTAGGGTAGACTCATAGCGTTCGAGAGTATTCTCAGGAATATCTAGAAGATACATTCAGTACTTCTAGGATAGACTCAGTCCTTCCAGAGTCAGAACTATGTATATATGACTAGGCTAAATGATCTCAGGGTTAATATACGAAGATGACATGTACTGCACATCACGCTACTCACGCACTCTCACACACTCAAATTTTGCGTCTTGACTTAGAGGTAGTTGGTAATTTGAGCTAAGTTTTGTTCCCTTTAGATAGTAAGGGTAGAATTTTTCAGTTATAGAGCAGCACAGTAGTAAGCCTAATAAGTGAGGTTTAAGTAGACTTTTCACATATAAATTGATGAAAGCTATTACTGACTATATTTGCGTATAGTTCTGTCATCTGGGGTTTTGGATATTGTGATTATATATAATATAGCAACGATTATCTAGTGATGAATAGTTATAGTAAAAATTAGATAATGGCAAGGGAGTAATGTACTAGGTATAATATATAATAATTATACGAAGTATATTTTTCCACCTATAAAACTAATACCGATATAATCCGTCACTGTCTATATACTATACTACTGTAATAGGCCAGAAAACAAGCACGATCGAACCATATTAAGGATATTATTATTATAGATATGATAAGAGAGAAAGATTATTAAGTTGTAGATATGAAAGGAATGAAATATAGTATCTCTAGTAACTCTTTTATCACTATATAATCAACAGATTTATCAAGTCACTACCTAATCCTTTAAATTACTATATATTATTATATAAATAATCCTTTTAAATTATTATGATTTATTACATTATTCTTATTACTTTCGTTATTGTTACTAGGTTTAATAAAAAAATGTTTGTTACTAATTACTTGCAATTAAAAACCATCACATTTAAGTCTCCGCTCTATATATAAATATATTAATAAATTATATATATAACATATATATATATATTGAAATAAGGAACTAAAGAACCGACCTTGACTAAAAGACGGAATATTTTTGGGTTGTCTGACCGCGCTCCGAACAAAAAAATTTCTTATGACAAATACGCCAATACTGTATGAATTCTCTCAACTACTCTTAATTTACATTATTTTTAAAATAAATACTTTATGAAAGGCTCATACCATCCACATATTTGAACTCTATAACTAATTTATTTATTAAATATTTATATTTTTAATTTAATGTTTAGATTAAATTATATTACGAATTATAATTATTATTTATAAATAATATATATATATAATTATTTAATTTAATTATATTAGTAATGTAGTTTCATGAATTTAGTATTTTATAATTATTTAATCTATTACTTTTATTATAATATATAATTTATATATTTATCATATTTAGCAATTACTTGGCTTTTAAAATATTTTAGAAAAAGGAACTATAAGTGGAAAATTTGGAAGAATCTGAATGTGATTCTATGTTTTAATTTAATATCACCAATTTTAGGGCTTTCATTGATAAGCAATAGATTATGTTAGGGGCTCCGACCCCTATACATGAAAGGAGAGCAAATCCTTACACTCATCCCGAAACTTGTATTACCTATTCTATTAAGGCACAAAACTGATACAAGCTTAACTCCTAGAACCTACCAAACTTCTAACCACTTTAACATCTAAACATTCAAAAGCAAAACACATGGTTTAAATGACTCATGAGGCTCGGCCACTTCTCACTACACTTGGCTAATTATTACCTTTATGAACTTTTCGAACTATATTGCATATTCCCTCCCCCCACCCCCCTCCCAAAAAAAAAAAATAACCATAAAAAATTTGGTTTATAGGGTTTTTATGGGTCGAATGACATCTATGGGCAATCCACGTAATAGCAAACCCCCAGACATCTTAAATTTAGTATTAACAACCATTATGAACACCCGCATAAATTTAAAACTAGAATCTTCTTCTACAACACCTTCTTTTACTAGTACTATTAGTTCGTTTCTGTGGAAGCATAGAGTTACTCAAATTACAGAAATACAGCAATATAAAATCTCTGCATCCACTCAAACCCAAACTACACACACTGGTGTTCATCTTCAAACACGTAACGAAAAAAAATAGGATATCCCCTTTCTCTTTATTTTCTCTCGCGCATTAAGGAGATGAATCTGAAGTTTTTCTAAAAAAGCGAAATTAAACAATTGTTGAACCAACTGCAAATTAAATTACTACCTGCACATTATACTAAGTCAGATAAAAAGATATTCAGACAGGATGAAAAATGAAATATTACCACCAACGACAAGAATGAACATTCAAAAATTTACTAATCCCAAGACTCTAGTGAGCATAAAACAGTGTTTACAAAATAGCATTACAGAGTGTATCATTCGATATGATAACACTTCCCATTAAAAAAGAGTCATTCCTACCAACAAGAACTATTACAAAACTAACACTCTACTGCATTTATACAGGCTCGTGAAACAATTGTGATCTAATCTACGTCGGTGAAGATGCGTACTTTGATAGAAGAGCATATAGCAATCGGTTATGCATTTAAATCGAATAGGACACAGAATTCAGACATTGGTCATAGCTACCACTCGCACGTACGCATGCATTTAACATTAGAATGATGAACCATTAAGTATATAATACAATATTCATCTATATACTTCACAGAGAGCGTCTTTAATTATATATTTATAATATATTATAAATTATTATAATTATTAATTAATTTATAATTATATTTATATATATTATATATATATTATATTTTTAAATTATTTATATATTATTATTAAATGATCAACAAAAAATATGAGAGACATTGATGATCTACTGTATTCAAAAAAGAATTTTAATAAACAGGGTTTCAAATATAAAAATAGATATTTTCTATAATGTTTCATTGATGAGTTCGACGCAATGCTACAAAATAATTTGGAATACAATAATAAATAAACAACAAAGTAAAATTCAATTTATGGGATAAGCTACATAGAAGAAACTTTCAGATATTTTATCATGTAAAAAGATTTTGACTTGACTAAGTGTTCCAATTAATAAAAAAATTTGGGAACGAATAAGTCTATGTGATTTTAATTATATATAATCATTAGTATTTTTTTATTTGTTTTTTAAATATAACAAGTGTTTTAGCACCTATCAATAAAATAAATAAATCTTGCGTTTTAATTTAGACTTTATCGAAATTAATAAAAGATATTTCCTTTTCATATCTTTTAAATAAGAAAATTATTACAATATATTTATTCAGTTAATTAATAATAATTTATATCTTTTAATAGTATAGTGTTCAATATATATATATATACTGAATCATAATCTATTATATATATATATTACCGTACTTATACAAGATGACAATTATCTTTAGTTTATAAATATATATTATATATATATATTTATAATATATAATAAAAGCCCATTTAGTTAAATCTTTAAATTTCTAAATCCTGTAATTGAATTTCTTTTTTTTATTTTTTTTTAAATATATTATATCTCTGAGTATATGATCTAACAATCAATTTAAGAATGGTTGCGGACATGATTCAAAATATATAGGACCTATTCCGTTTTACGACTCGTCAGTTTTTATTTTTTTTTTTAAACTAAAGGATACCCAAGGGTAAACGCAAAGATGGACAAGGAGTCGGGTCCTCTCGGAAGGCCTTCCGGGAACGAACGGGGGTGGACTATTTCCACCCCTCCGGGGAGGGCCCGGAACCCCCGCTCTTTGATATTTGAGTGTCGCAGGGGTTCTTCCGCCCCCCTGCTGGGTATGGAAAACGTCCCCCCTTGTTCCCCGTCGGCTCGAGCCCCTAATTTTATTTTTTTAATTAAGGCTTTATATGTGATTTCCAAATATATAATATGGTTTTTCTGATAAGTTGTCGAGAACTTTTTGAAGGATAATATTTACCATTTTATTGTATTTTTTTTATTTTATATAAAGTACTTTATTAATGCTAGATTCCAATATATTGATAAATTGAGTTTTTATCTGTAAGTTTAGTAACTTTTTGAGCGATTTTTATATTTATTGATAATTTTATTTTTAATAGAAATCAAAATATTATTTAAATAAATTATATTTATAATAAATATTCGAACTATTGATATTTCGAACTTACTTTTAAATTCATTGTTAGTATCATATAAAGCATATGTTATGGAAAAAAAAATTCAAAAACTGACGGAGTCGTAAAACATACATAAGGGCATATATATAGTATATATATATATATATTATATATATGATATATAATTAGTGATGGGACGATAATAATTACTGTGAAAGTCATTACTATATATATTAAGGACATAAATTCTGTTTTATTATTTTACTGATAAATTAATATCTAGTACATAATATGAATACTAGTCCAATCTATAGGTATATATATAATATATATATATATAGTGACTAATAAAATTTCTAGTACCGTAACTAATATAATTATTTTGAGTATATATATATACACGATATATTATATAAGATATTGGACTCTTCATTCTAACACCAGAATTCCCTTCAGTTTTGAAAGTTTTTTTTGTTATATTTTAATATATATTATTATTACATATATAATCATAATAATAATATGAAATATCATAAAAACAATTTTAAGATGTGGTAAATAAGAATTGATATCAAAATATAATTAAATTAATGGAAATAACTTTTATTAAACTGTTATATTGACTCACCGTCAGTATATTTATATATTTTATATTATTTTAATTTTTAGACCTAATAGGGAACATCACCCAAGGGTAAACACACTAAAGATGGCATGGAAGTCGGGGTCACCCATCGGCCTTTACCCTGGAGACAGACTCACAGAGTTGGACTATTTTCCCCCCCAGAGGGTAGGTACTGTATTAACCCACCGCTTCTTTATGGTTATTATGTGGATGTTAGCGGGGTTCCCGCCCTTACCTACGGAAGTATGGAAAACGTCCTCTCTGTGCCGACCGTGGTAATTAGAGCCCCCTTTATTTTTACTTTTTGTCATAGCTTTTATACGCTGATTCCAAATATATATATTGTTTTTCATGTAAAGTGTAAGTAACCACTACATATATTTCATTATTGAAAAACTATTTAATATAAATGTGTTTTAAAATAATATTATTTAAAATATTTCGGATAAACTTTTTGAATCATAGTTCACGTTGTATGTACATATTGATTATTTTATGTGTAATAATATATATATATTAATATAAATATAATATTATAATAAAAATAAAAAAAATAAATATCTAAAACTGACGGAGTCGTAAAACAGAATATGTGAAATATATGTATATATAATTATTAAATTATAAAATATATATGATATATATATATATATATAATATATATATATATATATATTAATTATATAATATATATATATATTATATATCCTATATACTTAATATTATTGCTTTTATAAGGTATTAGTATATATGATATAATGACTTCTCCTAATATATAGTGTATAGTAATGGTTATATCGCTTTTTTACTGTTATTGAATATATATATTACTGCTTCTAATCAAATATAATGATTAATATACCCTAACATCATGCCTTACTACAGACAAATATCTATATATACATACAATTATATAATATATATAATATAATCCCTTAGACTGCAAAGCAAAACAATTCTGCCCATCCTGTTTGTATTACCCAGGCTGTCGGAGTCCGGTCGTGGAGTCGTGCAATTATTTCCCCAGGAGTCGGAGAGTCGGTAATTTTCAAGTGGGTGGAGTCGGAGTCGAAAATTCCTGTGTAGGGGAGTCGGAGTGGAGTCGAAAATTTCTCGAAACTATTAATATTATTTATATTTATTATTATTATTATTATATATATCTTATATATCTCAACGATTAATTATCTTTTATTATTTATTATTATTATTATCATTATTTTTTTATTATTATTATTCATTATATTATATTCATTAATTATTTATTTTTATTATTAATTATTATTATTTATTGAACTGAAGTATTAAACGTTAATTTTAAACGTGATTATATAATAAAAATAAAAATAATTGTATATAATATTTCTTCGTTTTGTTTCCCGTGAACTAGAAATATATTTGCTTGTCATGTGTCAGCGTCTCTTGACACTCGATCACATCTTTATACCGTAATATCTTTTCATATAGCTGTATCGCGGGTGGTGATTTAACTATCCGCGGGAAGTGCGAGAAGAGTAAAAATATTACTCACCGCGCAGGATTGTCGGAGTATCTCAAGACAACTCGAAAAAAATCATCGTTATGCACGGATTGAGGAATTAGATTGATAGAATCTTAGCACAAGTACAGTGTGTATATGAGTTTAGTAATATAGGATATACTACTATATATTGGGCTGTACTCTATTAACTTAACCAGTAATCATTATATAAATCTATTTTGCTATAAGGAATATTGATAACTATTAAATTATATATTATACAGCATTATATATATAGCTCACTAATATTCGGATAAAGGTATCCGTTAGATTCTAGTCAAGTAACAGCCAGCCACTCTATCTTATATATATATCCCTTTTACGGTCGAATAAATATGTATTAAGATAATTTCAGCGCATCTGTATATGAATAATTAGTCACAGTAGGATAATAATAAATGTTTGAGGAGATGAGAGGAGGTGATTATATGATATTGTATATTTTAATGAAAAAGGGCTAAAATTATTTTATTTATTTGCTATTTCTGTAACAAAGAAAACTAAAGATGAAAATAAGGTAATACTCGGTGTAATAATATGAGACTGGTGTTAAAGGTGTTAGGTGTATGAAAATATTAGTGTTAATGTGTTGCCATTATATTGTGAGAATAAGTGAAGATTGAAGAGGTAGCGGATAGTATAAGGATATTATTTGACAACTTCTGTAATATAATAGATAGTGAGTTTTAGTGGAATAGTTAATGTAGCTATATGGTAAGCATATTGTTAGTGTGTGTATGAGTAACTTATAATAAGATTATATCTGAAATAGTTAATATTTATAGTTTGATAAAAGGTCAAAATGTTGTGTGGTTTGCGACATATTAATATGATATTGCCAAATTATATGAAGGTAATTGTTATGAATAATGTAGTTAAAAGATTATTCCTCAAACTGGGGTTAAATTCTGAAATGATGTATTTTTGATAGGTTATATATGAAGGAATTAGGTAGAAAATAATTACAGATATATTTCATTTCATATTAACAGATTGGCGAGGTTTGGGGGACGCCACTCCTTTTGCCCCCCACACCATATCCCCAATTGCTCCTTTCCATCCAGCCTCACTCACTATTGAAAAAGGGGATTTTATTTATTGTTGATTACATAGATTTGTTACAACTTAACCTACCTAAATTATGATAAAAAAAACTAAAGAGCTTCTGAGCCCTTAAAGGGAGAGTTTGCTCTTTCTTTTCTCTCCGTAAATGAGATCCTGCATGGCTGAAAGAATGCTCGGCGCAGCTAACTTATTGCAGGGCATTGCTCTAAGTATTCTCTTCTATGCGAGTTCTTCAAGATGTGAAAAACTTTTAAACAATTATCCACGCATCAAACAAATGGATCTTTATCCAATTCCAAGAGTTTCGCTTTTGATAATATCTTCGATCAATGACAGAGTGCCTTTGACACATCCGAACAAGACTCTTCCATACCGTGAGATACTACCGATTTACGTCAGGAGGGTGTGTAGTCACTGATAGTCTAAAATATAGGTAGTTCTACGCTCTTCTAGCTAAATCTTTTCCATTTGTAAAGATATGTGCGTGAACTTCTTGTCATATGAGCACGCAGACAGATATTTCGATAGGAAAGAGTGCAGATTATTAAAAGTAGGTTTAAAAATTTCAATGTCAAGGCACACTCTTATCGATGGAAAGACAGATGTGGGATTCAGAGGAGGGAAATTTGGCTTCATTGTTCAAACTAACAGAGGTGGATCGTGAAGTGTGAGAAGGGATGACGGTCAACCATAGGAGAGTATCTAGCACTCGAGAATTTTATCTATCGAAAATTATTCTAAACTCTCCAGCCATAATGTTTCTGTCAACCACATAACTCGTTTTGAAAGTCTACTTTTAATAGGTAGCATTAGCGGACCGCAGGCACTCACTAGTTCTCTTTTTTGTTCCGCTCCACTCGATATTCCGCTTCGTATTTTTTATATGTGGCTCGACGTAGGTGAGTAAAGGGATCTCGAGCTCTCTCTGATAAAGACATGAATATTTTCTCGAAAGATATCGAGCAGTTAGGCTCGTCTTGAGCTTTAGCCTGCCTATATTATTCAGAGAATACGGGTTTAGAGAAAGAAAGAGTAATACAAATTAAGCCACTACAATCGGAATACATACGCCCCTCGTCAAAAGGATAGACCTGGGTTTATAAGACCTTGTATACTGTGTTATTAGTAGCGAAGCATCAAGAAGGAAGGAGTACTAGACTATCATTTTATTTATCTCCCATCCTTCAAAGCAGTCTTTCTTCTGTCCACTATTCTGACCCAACGAGTCTGAATATCTTGGCGTTACTACGGAAACAGCCTGAGGGAAAACTATTAGTCTCATAATTAAAAAAAAGGACATGAGGCTTGAACACGACCACTTTGCGAGACCAAAACATTCAACGAGCGAGGATGAGAACTGAAACATGCGGATGCGGGTAGAGAAAAATTATGTGGATGCGAGGATAATGCATGCTTGACAGAGTCAGTACTTAGTCTTTACCATGATATCATGTAAGACGCCGTATAGCAGTGTGGAGTTTAGATATATCCATTTTGAATAGGTTTATAAGTTATTTGTGTATACTAGACGGAACTGCAAGAAAAAAACTAAGGGTGAAAGGGAGAGCGAATACATCAAAATGTTTATTGTACCAGTTTTGTAAGCCACTAAGCTGAGTCAGAAACCAGAGAGGATCCAGTTCTTTTTTTGAGTGACTGGCTGGAGAGCTCCGCTTTGGAGTCGGAGGTCGAAACTTTTGGGGTTTAACGTCGGAGACTCCGGGAATGTTGTTAGTTAATGTGGGAGCGGTGGTAGTTGGGTCGACAATCAAATAGTGAATTTAAGAAGTCGGACAAGTCGAAATTAATTTTTTGATTTCATTATTATTATAAGGATTAAAAATGTTAACAGGCCAAGGATTTTATATCTGTCAACTCAAAAATACGCAATTCCACACAAAAAAAAGGGGGAACGGATATACGGAGATTAACGCGCTTTATACGATTAAGTTCTTCTTATCAAAAATGTGTTCGATATTAAGAACCAGAATATATACGCTTTCTTTAGACGAAATATATTAGGTAGGACTCACTATTTCATATTATAAGAGAAAATACGCCATGAGAGACTATACTCGTTATTAATATCTCGTAAGTGCGGTGGTAGCTTAATTTATAATAGTATATATCAGTTTAAGTAGTATTATTAACTAATGCTAATATATTTTGACAAATAACATTCAACTATACTTTATTTACTAACCAAGTACGACTCTTAAAAAGCTACATATCAAGCTTCAACAACAGTGAAATAGTATAATTCTACAGCAGAAACGCGCAACACATTTTGAAGAAGGAGATCAGAGTAGACGCGCAACATAAGGGAGAACGAATTTATGAGTGAGGGGTATACTGAGATTTGATTGTACTAGTCCAACAACAACAAATGTTACCAATGTAAAACGTCTGGATATAAAACAGATTGGGATCCGAGGCATTAAAAACAATGATCAGTGAGTCATAACGAATACATGCTTTTTACCTGAGGAAGAGGTCCATCACTTTCATCGTATATTCTGGAGCGTTAGTAATAGATTACCAAATTCCAGTACTCCTATCACTATTTTCTCAGAATAACTATAATTCATTTTATTGGGTTATTTCTTCACGATGTATATATACGGTAGCACAAACCCCAAGAGATAGCGCAGAAAAAAAACATACGAATTAAAAACCATAATAAGAAAAAAGTAGGAATAAAGTAGCAGAAAACCTAATGAAGATAATTTAAAATACAAATGTAGCCTACTACATCAAACCAAATGACTACAAACACGAAATTATTCAAAATCTCTGGGAGTGTAGAAGAAGGGCGACCAAAAAAAAATAATTAATATCACTAGATACACTAGACACTAACATGAAAGAATGAATATAAGTATCGTCTCTATACCCATTTATACAACAACAATATCCGATATTTGAGCGATATTTGAAAGAAATAAGTATGACTATATATTTTAAGTAATATTAACAAGTAATGTATCTTATATTGAAACTAGCACGAATAGTCTTGTAAAGAATGGTGAAGATATTAGATTACCAGGATCAGTATTCGTGTCTACAAATTATAATGCTATATTATCACGGTCAAATTAATGTTCTTTGTAATATGTCAATAATTAATAATAGTACGTATCACATCACACGTCATAACAAGTTCTCCCCGTAGTATTTCATTAATAATAGCGCGTAAAAATCACCATATAAATCGGTTAAGATAGGAATAATGTTATCTCTAGCTCATTTAGAAAAGGCGTGAAAGGAGAAAGCCGAACTGGCAATTAGGAAGTGAGTATACCGGTAGTACATACTACAAGTCCGTTATATTACAAAAAATTATTTTTAAGTAGGTTTTTTTTTACCCAAATAATAAAATATCTTTCACTTTACGCTTATATTAATCGTAGTAATATGAATACAAGTAGAGCTACAAGTCTATTATCTGCTCATGTGTAACGACTTGATGTTTGTTTTTTAATAAACTATATTTAAAGAGACTCAGAGCGGCTTCCTTTTTACGAATAGGTTGGTATATATATGAAACATGTATTGAGAACTTACCAACACGTAGGGAATGAGTGAAAGTGGACTATATCGTTATTTAGTATATATATAGTATATATATATATATAAGATGAACTGAAGTCATGTTCATATGATAATGAGGCGAATATCTGAGTTGGATGGAATCTGTATAGGAGTGAGAAGAAGGAGTAGTAATTTGGACAGGAGTATATATATACTATATACTCTTATTATATATTTCAGTTGGGGAGAATTATAGCTAATACACTAACCATGATTATATTACAGTACCTAGTAAATAAGTAATAAGGAGGTAAAGGTATACATATATTTAACTAAGAGTTTGCTAGTATAGATAGAAATTAATTTGTTTAGAGTAAATTTGTATTTATGAGGCGCAGTAGGCTACTGTATAGTAATATGTCAAAACTTCTCCTTATTTGATGAATTATATATATATAAGCAGTCATTTTGCATTCATAATACAGATTACCGATAGAGTTATAATCATACGGAGAAGAAGAAGAGAGAGAGAGAGAGAGAAGAGAGTAAGAGAGAGAGAGGCCTAATTTATAGGGATACCTAAAGTATGCGGTATGGGGGATTTTTGAAAATCGGACTGCGTACCTTTGTATTGGTATCCAGACAATGTCTGAGAGCATCTGGAGGATGAGTTATTAGCCTAATATAATATATATATATATATAATACTATATATATATATATTATATATATATATAGAGAGTGAATAGGAGAAACTAGAGAAATTTTTCTATACACCTATATAACTAAGATATATAAATATTATAATACTAGGACTCAAATATTATATAATATATATATCCTAGTCTCTAGCCTGAATGGCCAGTAATAGAAATAAGCACGATCAGATTACTAATATATAGGATTCATGTAGGTAACATATAATATGTAAAGATAAATTCTAACCTAGTATATACGAAGCATAATTTGGTGTTATATAGAGATAACGAAAATCAATAGAAGCTGACAGAGAGTGAACCCTGGCTCGCAATTTTGAACTTTTGTTTAAAACGGGTTAGCCCATCAACGCATAAGTTTACAATGTGGCACCTTCCTTATCTGCCGATATTTACTATGATGGTTCTTTATACATTCCATAACATTATCTGTCGCCTTATATTTTAAGCAAGGGTAGATCACCTTCCAGAGTCTATTGTTCCATAGTTCTATGGCAAATGCAAAACATATATATTAAGCATAACGCGTTCTCATGTAATCTCCCGGACTTTGTTTGTATGATAAGTAAGTTAGCTCTATAGTTGTATGGGGTAAACCAGCCACATGTGAAGCACTATAGTATAGTCATAGATGTAGACTACGCTCCATTAATAACTTTGGTAAAAATATTTAATTTTATGTTCGTACTTGAGCCAAAGAATATGCAGCGAAGCAAATATTTCTACCGTCATATTCCAGTTAAATAGAGTAGAATGAATTATCTATTTATACATTTCCCACTTCGACTTTAACTAGTTATTATTAATGTATATTATTATCATAATTCAATTTTTCAATTTATAAATTGTACCATAGATTATTATTATAAATTTAAATTAATATAGATGAATAATTATATCTCAATCCTGGATAATGTATATATATAATACTCTTCATCGTTGCACATATAACTCCGGTTTAAAGCTCTATTCATTTTTAAATACATGGTAATTTATTTATATATGGAAGAAGGACTCTGCGATATTTATTATATTATCTGATTATTTTCAGTGTGATCGAGAGGAATTTTTGTAAAGGAATACGAAAAGAATATTAAGAATGAGGGTCGATAGAGATGTGAAACAGATTTTGGCGCAGGTGACAACCTAATGTCGCCTACGAAGAGTTATTCAACAAGGAAGGGAGCTTTTATGATATCCCACTGTATTTTATTTGAATATTTTCTACTTATCCTGTCTGTAGAATAAAGACCTATATATAAAATAAAATGTAAGGAGAAGGTAAAAATTTACCATATTAATCTGCTAAAAAAATATGTGGAATTGATTGGTTTATAATGAAGTACACCTAATTCATAGGCAAGTAATAGTACAATTAATTTAATAATAATATTGGTTGATACCCTTGGAGTAGATATATAATACCGACCTTATTCAATATACAAACGTCATTTTCGAAAAAAATCAACAAAATGATAAGAAAAAGAAAAAAAATATAACTAAAATACATTACTAAATATCCTAAATACAGAACACTACGTGGATAAATTGAATCAATAAAACGAACATTGGTTACTTAGGATTATCAATTTTCATGTTTCTAATTTTGGAATCTTTCGCTGTTTTAATCACTTTTCACAGACGAGAGAGAGAGAGAGAGAGAGAGAGCAGAGAGAGAGGAGAAAGAAATTTTTTAAATAGCTTTTTTTCAATTAATCGTCATCGTCCTCGTCCATCGTCAATGGCAAAATTTGCCTCTATAATCAAACACGTCAATACGGAATTCATCGATCATCGGGCATACTTCCTTTGCGCGAGAAAGCATGGGGATTTTCTAATTCAAATATCTGTCCTCAATTCGAGAAAAAATTGGTACCTAGTAACTCATTATTTAAGAAATTCCCTAATACGTAAAACTCTGATTCCTTTTTTCGATATTCTAAAATGGTTCATGTTAATCATATGCTACTTTATTATGTAATGAAGAAAATTTATTTCAATAAAAGGACTATATAGCTATAATTTCAAAAGCAACTAACCACCTACATATGTGCTTTACCTTTTAACGGTATCATAGGATTTTCATTTCATAATTTTAAAATTTTGATTTATATGGGCAGAAATTTCATTTTTTGATTCCACTACGTAAACGTTGTTTTACTTTATCGAAATTCTAATGGTATTATTTATCTATGTGACTATAGAGACCCCTTTTTATGTATGAAAATAAAATTTTTATTTCATAATATTAAGGATACTAATAATTTTCAAGCAACTTAGGTTCCTCTACATATGTTCAAGCTACAATGTTTTTCTCATTCGAGTATATACAATAGGCTTATTGAAACTATTTTTAATCGTGCGCATTGTATAATATATATATCAAATGGATATACATTAGAAACTGACTTATATAACTGAGATACCTTTCATATATTGAGATATTCAACGGAGTTCGTCGTGATAGTGGGGATATTTTAACTTGATAGAAAACTCAATTATGAGAGTATTACCATATTACATGAATATTGATATATAAAATATTTTTTGAATTTTTTGAATCTTTATTTTTGTACTTTTGCCAAAATTTTAAAGGATTTGAAAGAATTTTACAGTGTTTCAAATATTGCATATTTTCTGTATGATATATATAACTTATTTGAGTTTTGAACTCTCAATAATAGTTATTCAAAATATTTATGTATTAATATGTATTAATAGTAGTTCGATGTAAACCAGTTTATAATGGAGTAACAGAATATTATTTTAATATACTATTTTTGCCTTCAAAATTGATTTAGTATTGTTCATATTTATGTATCTTTGGATCATATAATTATATAGATATACCAATCTTGTAATTGATAAAGTATTTTAAAAATTAATTGTATTATAGAAAGTATTGGAAGAGTTACATTTTGAATTTATATAATATTTCTGTATGTCCAACTTTTTTTTTGATGGTATTGGTTTTTCCCCTTGGATCGGATATCAAATTTTATAAATATCTTGTATAAAATTTTATATACAACTTTCTCAACTCCGTGTTAGCGTGAGCAGGATAAAGTAATTGTAAGCATCTATACATTATACTTTGTAAAAATTTTAATATTTATATTGAGTGTGAGTCAAATGACTCACTGTCTGTGAGTCAAATGACTCACTGTCTGTGATTCAAATGACTCACTGTCTGTGATAAATGATATCATTAAAAGTCATCGTGAATAAATAGATCATACATAAAAGTATAGTCAATCATCAGATATACAACGTTCTCTATTACGAATCAGAAGATTCAGGTAAATTTTAAATATAAATTCCTCTCCAGAACTCCTCCTAACTTCAAACACAACTTTCGGTAAGAGGGAGTAGAGATATAAATTTATGGAAAAGCTTAGCGACTTATACTAGTAAATTATAGATTCACAATATTTTTTTAAACGATAAGTTAAGATGTAGCAAGGGTGAAAAACACACGCTGTGATAATCAGCTCTTGGTGAGATAAAATACATAGCGCAACGAAGACTGACACTCAAACGTATTATAGAGGTAGATCACGTAATAGGCACTTGTATTTTATAGTTTGCGCTGCAGTTTAATGATCAGGTTCAGTGCAATTATAGTAGTAAGAACTGTTGGTGGAAGTGGAGATATCGCATTATGTTGAAATGAATAAAATATACATTAATCAATTATTTTATTGAACTTTTTACCTAGAGATGTTCCCCTTATAGTATAGGGCTATGCTCTTAAAATGAATACACTAACTCTAGCTAAGTATACTGAATATATTAACTAGAGGCCTTTACGACGTATGTATAGAACAAGGTCAACTTTCTACATATGTTGAGAGAAGTTAGTAAACAGCAACTGTCTTTTTGACTCTCGTAGTTCTGAGGGAACACGATATTGGAAAACGTCCGAGACCATCGTTTGAACGTCAATCCGACGGATATAACTTCTCATTTGAAAAGTTATGTCTCCACTTTTCTTTTAACTGTATTGAACAAGGTAATTTGAATTAAAAACCGAGCTTCCTACGGGAATTCGCACCAATAACAATTATTTCTTTAAACTTGCATTCTGATATACAAGTAAATGGACCTAAATTAAAAGTGAAATTTCTCGCATTTTATTTTGAAATTTTCGAGAGCTCTATACTGGTATACAACTTCACTATTTCTGAGCTCGAACCCATATCATTTTACACTATCGCTTTATTGGTTACTCTGTAGGTATACTAGTCACTCTCAAACTTAATAATTTCTATTATTAATATATATTAATATATATTATATATATATTAATATATATATATAATAATAATATAAATATAATATTAATATATAATTAATATATATTTATATATATATTATATATAATATATTTATATTAGTCAATATTTTAAATAGTAATATACATACCGATAATATATATATATACTATTGTTAATTTCATACTATATAATTTTTTCGTAATTTATTTCATACTTGTCATTATTAAATATATGCGATTTCACTTCTGGTTTTAATCACCTCAGATCTAATACATTATGCCTAGATGGTAGAGTAAATATGCTTATTTGATTTTTTATTGGGCTTGATGTATTTAAGATCTTCTTTTTATATTTACATGATCTAGAACTTTTGGACTTACTTTAAACTACACATTTAATTAAAATAAATATTTTAATTCATATAGTATAAAATTTTTATTTTTAACGAATTATAATAATAATGTTTATATCTCATGCTCTATTCTTTTCACATGGTGCAAATGTTGATTATAAAATAGTTAAAAGTAACTTAGAATAATCTCTGATTAATGCTTTATCAGTATTAGTATTTATATATATTCTCAAAATATATATAAATTAATTTATTTAAATATTTAACTTTAAAATATTATGAATAATAGTACATAAATCATAAACGAAATAATGTCCATTAGATATTTTTAAATAAATTCTTGGTGGCATAATGGTACAAAACCTAATATATTCATTAGATACTAGGCTATTTTTGCTTCATGAAAATATAAATATGTTGGATATACTGGTATATTATTTTAATATAATTATTACTTTTGAACTATGAACGAATACCTAGATAACTAACCTGTATCAGTACTAAATAAGATTAATTATAATTTACGGGTTTAAAAATAAAATGAAAGTATAAAAATACAAAAATTAATATTAAATAATTTTTATGTATTAATTGTTTAATGTATCATTAATAGTTTTTTAAATACATAATATCATTATTAAGTGAAATTTCTTTTTTTTGATTGTTGTAATTCCATGATAGTTCCTGAAGCAAGACGTGTGATTTTATTTTAATCATAATTTGATGTGAGTGCGTTTTGGTTTCTAAACAGAAGAAAAGCGTTATTTTAGCTAAATTTCTAAAATTAAACCTTACCAAAAACAATTTCAGGAATATATTTCCAATTTTTAATAAAAAAAATATTATAAAACAAAATTGGACTGACTATAATATATTATATATATAATATATATATATATAATATATATATATTAATTTATTAATATTATATACTAATTAATTATACTATATAGTAATATATAATACTATATATAAATATATATTAATTATATATCTTATTAATATATTATTAGTATCTATATAGTATATATATATATATAATATATATATATACTACTTTCTCTTCTCTACACGATCCTTTTTTTTTCTTACATTTATTTAATAATCTCTAAACCCTAAAAATATTATTAACTAATTGATAATTAACTTATTAATTACACTACTTATATATATTATTTTACTAATATATATATATATATAAATCATTCTATATATTAACAGTTATTATAATATATAATTCTGTTCTTACATATATATATATTCTGATTTATTATTTACTTTTTATGTCTAATAAAACAGTATTTATTATTTAATACCTAGTTCTTTAAAATTTCTCAGTTTTATTATCAAACTTTATTTAAATTATCATACTTTAATTTTTACAAATTAATTGAATTTTATACGGGGGTGTGTGGAGTGAGACGGTTACTAACTTATTCATTAACTATATATGGAAAATTCATATACTATCTCTCTCATCTTACTTAATCATATCTAATCTACTCTCTTCATATATATATATATATTATACATATATTACTAATATATATATATATATCATATATTATTTTATATATCTATATCTCTTATATAACTCTATCTCTCTCTATTACCTTTTCTCTCTTCATCATATCTTCTCATTCATCTCTCTCTCATTACTTATATACTATCTTAATCTAATTTCAATACTTCAATAAAGTAGAGAGTTATTAGGTTATGGGATATTTATCGTTTTTATCAATAACTATACTCTATTGCTCTCACTAAACTATATTAATTATTTAACCTTATACCCGATCATCTTTCTGACCTAGATTATAGAATATATATTATATTTTATATATATTTATATGATTAATATATATATTCTCCGTATACATTAGTGTACTATAAGTTAATTATGTGCTATATATTATTTATATAGTAATATACTATATTATAATATATATTATATAATAATATATTTATATATTATATATATATACTATTAGTAAGTACCTTATACTATATATATTCATATATATAATATATATATTATATAATATAATATATATAAATATATACTATATATATAATTATAATACTACGAGAATATATTATATATTATGAGTATTATATATATATTATTTATCTATATATCATATACATTATACTATTATATTTATATATATATAATTATTCATTTTATAAAATTATTCATTATAGAATTATATTTATTATAATAATATTATATTGATATAGTATTTATATTATATATATAATTATATATTGTTCTTTAATATGTTATTATTTGTTTTCGCTCATACCCGCCAGCCCATTGGATAGCACTGGAATTATTTGCGTTATTAAGTCACTATAACATATCGTAGTTATTATATTATCACCGGTGAGTGTACTCAAACTTACTTATACTTATATACCAGTATTTTCATCTATATATAATATATATACTATATATCTTTATTATATATAATATATATATTATAATAAATATTATATATATTATATTGATATATTTATGTAGGAAACTACTTAATATATATAATCAGTGTCATACCCTATATATCATAATTATATATAATTAATTTTATATACTTGATATATGATATCTATCCTATACGTCGCATTAAATTATATATAAATGCTATGGTATGGCTGAATAATATATTAAATACGTAATAGTATATATATACAATCATATATAGTATATATATATATATAGTTAAAATATATATAATATATTATATATATAATATACGTTACTTTCTCGTCAGTTCAGATAAATTGACCATGTACTCCATTATATATATATATATACTTTTAGATATATAAACTTTAGCTAATACTATACTAATCTATATTTAAATTTTATTCATAGGTGTATTTATTTATAAAACTCATCAATTTCGCCGTAAAAAATTGTTTAAAAAAATAAATATATATATATATTTGTCCAATATTTTCGTTTCTTAGGAGGCTGGTATCATATATATTCTAAATATTTTATCTCAGACATTATTGCATACTATTATACTATATATATATATATATATATATATTTATATATAATATATTATATATTAATATATATATATATTATTATATATATATATTATTATGTACAGTATATAATACTTATTATTGTATCTTGCCAATATTAAAGTAATTATAAGTATAGTAATCCATTATCTAGTAGTATACTATATCATATATACGCTATATACTATATACTTATGACTTATTAATCAATTATGTTATACTAATTATAGCATATTAAATATATTATTATAATCGTAGTTAATATATATACTCAATTTCTGTAGCTACTTATTTACTTATATTATAATATATTATATATAATATATATATACTCACTCACTATTGACTACTTATATAGCATGCCAATGTGTTATTATATACTAGTATATAAACGTCTAATTCGTGTTTACTTAAAAAATATTTATTTTTATATATTATATATATATTATAATAATATATTATATTATGAATTATCGATATACTACTATTATATTATTATATATAGTATATATTATATATGACAATGAAAATTATGTAATATATATATCATTATTTATATTATTTTTATTATCATACAATTAATTATATATATTACTATGTATTAATAGCTTATATAACTATAATATCGTACTATATATACTTCTTATGACATATATTAGTCCATGTATACAATCTCGTTATAAGTATTATATACTCAATAATTTCTATGTGTATATTACTAATTGATAAACGTTTTTACCCGGTTGGGCGATTCGTAACTCTTGATCGTACTAGGCCCGGGCGTGGTGCCTAAATAGCAGATGCACCATAAGCATCAAAATATATCTGTTATTGTTTCTAATTTATTACTTATAGTTATACTTATATAATATATATATTATACTCGTATACTTCAATATTAATACCTTTATTGACTTAAATATATTACAAAGGACAGTGGTGTCAGTAGGTATTAAAGTGTATACTATATATTATATATATATATACATGTATAGATGAGATAAAATTATTAATATATAGCATTTCATTAAAAGGATCGTGTTATATATAATTATGACTATATTAGTTATATATATACGTATATACTATACTTTAGCTATACCATAAGACTAATAAAAACCATTCTAGTAGTTACCATAATTCTCGATGTATACTACTTATATATATATATACTGACTATACTAACTTTTATATATTATACATATGCTACTGTATACATACATGCTATATAATATATCGTATAGTCTACATAAGTTCTATTATTATAGCTTATTATATATATATCATAATATATATACTATATCTAATATATATATTAAAATAGTACTATATAATAATATATTATCTAATATAGTACTATAATATAATACTTCGTATTATATAATATATTACGTCCTTTTAATCATCGTGTATAAACCGTTTTTTACCGTCTGGCGATTGGGTACCCTCTTGATCGTATAGGGCGGGTGGTGCATTTTTGTAGCTGTGTGAAGTGCATTTAAAAATGACATGGAGAAAACAGCATGGAAGTTTTTAAATCAGTGCTTTTAATAATTTTTAGAAAAGGCTAACACGGATCTCAGGAATAATGGGAAAACATTCAACAATGATAACACTGTAAGGCCTTGGTTTCACTGAGAAACATACTGCAAATTGCAGGCTTATAGGGGTTGTCCCAAAACACCTATTAGAGTTTCTATTCAGAGTGAAGGGGAGAAGAAAAATTTTAACTGAGCAAACTTCTTTCCAGAACGTGTTTACTTCGAAGGGATATATTTTTAGCTAAAGAAGAAATACCTCACCTCAAACCACCAAATATGAAGCATTTTTGGAGGATTTTATGTAAAAAACAACAAACCTCTTGAGGACTGAATTAAAAGAAAGTGAGAGATAGATAACATTACATAAATTTTAATTCCGCTTCAGAGTTATTGCTTTCTTTGTGAAGTCTTGGAGATAACAAGATTGAATAGTTTTACTACATTAGTCGGTTAATATTACTCTGTAATTGGCACGATGTATACGAACATAAATATTAAAAGTGAATTCGTCGCCTGGGTACTATTCAGCTATGTATGTTCCAGCTTCCATCTTATCGAAGTAAGGGAAAGGTTTTTATGTATTTTGGAATTAGAAAAAAAAATGACGGCGGAGTCAAATATTTTGGGCTAATGACTATTGCCTTTAAAAACGGGAAACGGTTTTAACGAATTAGTAATCCATGTCTTTTGAAGTTCTGTGAATTTCCAAGTGGTAGTAATAAAGGGGGTGCGCGGGAAGATTTCGGAAATGAAACTGGTGAAATTCCCTATATTGATGTAGAGCCCACGTTTATTCGCTTGCCGTCGCTCATTCCAGAAGAAAATTGTTTCCAATGAATTAAGAGGACTTACATTTGTTGTTAAGTTATATACAAGCATTCTCATTTGTCTACTAAAAAAGAGAATAGTTTTACATGAATTTCATCTAGAAGAGCCTGCATTGAAGATTCCAGAAGCTGCAGACGTACGTTGGCTTAGCAATTATCGTACGGTACATGCTGTGTTTTTATGTTTTCAATCAATAATGATGGCATGTGAAAACATTTACAAGGATGGTGCAAATTTAGCAAGTTTATCTGTGACCATTCTTTTAGAATGACTATGATATAATTTTGTAGTCGAGTTTGGCTTATTTTAGATGTATACTAGATGGGCTTTCAATTTAGATAGGGTTCTCTAAAAGAAACTCTTAAACTCTCATCCTTCCAAGCTTCATTTCTGAAGCAAGTTGGTCATATTAGAAAATCAAATGAGTTATGTGGTATTGAGAAATGAGATAATGACTGCATATAAAATTAAAGGCCTTGAGAATCTAATTTTTCAGGGCTTTAAACAAGCAAATTTATTGATCACCTTGCTGCCGAAAAAAATTGTTATAAAATTTACGCAGGATTTGTAGAAGAAGTAAGAACGAAATGGAAAAAACAGACTTTATGATCAAAGCTGTACTAGTTTACACGCTATGTGCATATTTTGAGAAACTTCAGTTTGTTCACAATGAAGGAACACTCGAATGTAGAGAATTGCCATCATGTTTGGAATTAACCATGAGAATCTGATGCACTATGTCAATTTAATCTTTACTCCATGTCGCCGCAATAGGTCAACACGATCTAGTACAGGATGTTGCTGTTACTTTTATTTTAAAAGTGATATTGTATTGACATCATTAAAAAAAAATTGCTGAATGTATATATGTGTTACTATTATAAACTGCCATTGTGGGAACGCACTCTTTCGCACCATGATAGGAATATATCGACAAACGCTCAGGAATCGTATTCGGACAAGAACTTTACTTCCTCCTGGCGTTACAAGGTTCATTGAACGGTGAATGAAGAGCCAACAGAAGAATTATTCGGATCAAGTATTCAACAGACTATGCCTTCCAAAAAAGGCAAGCGCCGCATTCGTCCTTGGTTAATGGTAAGTACATTATCTAGTTACAACATATAATATCAAATATATATATAAATACTATAATAATATTATAATATATATATAGTATATTTACTTATAATTATATATAAATATATATATATATAATATGTTATAATATATATAATATATATTATATTACATCATATTATATTAATACTATCTAATACTATCATATACTATATATATATATATATATATACATATATATAATATATCACTTATAATATTAAATAACTATATAATATATATATATACACCATATATACATATAATAAAAAGCAGAACCAAAGACTATACTATATTGCTATATCACTATATAACTATATATTACTATATATACTAACTATTATATATATTATATATCTATATATAATATATATATATACTATATATATACTATATATTATATATAGCTAATATAATCATATAATATTCCACTCCCCCCCCGGAAAAAAAAAGTCTGAATTAACACTGCTTTCTGAGGCTTAGATCATTTAATAAATTATTTTAAGAGCTGATATTGGATAGGAAATTCTTAAATTAACGCCGATATTGGATATGAAATTCTAAATTGAAAAAACACATTTTTACTAACGTTTTTTCGAAAAAAAAACTACCTAAAGAATATTTGACAATCAATCTTTAACGGCTAATAAAAATTGAAATTCTAATAAATTTTCAATAAAATCAATATTTCTAAGCTCACACTCCAAAATACCTACAAAACAACCACTAGATCCTGACACCACCAAAATATTAAAACCAATGTAACCAACATACTCGCGAATATAATTATATTACTAGTACAGGAAATTATCCCCTAAAAATGTCCAATATTCCATTGACAAATTTATTTAAAAAAATTATCAGATTACTGACCAATATAACACGATAGTCTTCCTTGGACAAATTAAATTTACAGTATTTTAAATTAGTTTATTTTAAATTAACTATATAAATTTTAATGTTTATATAATATAACAGAGGTAGGAAACTTCTCGGAAGTAGGTCCCAAATACGTAAAATACGTGCGATAAAGTAAAAATTTCTATAATTTTCTGTACTGCAACTTTCTGACAATCCCAAATTTTGAATAAACATATATACCAACATTACGTAACCTGCACATACCATAACACCTTTAACATAACTCAAACTATGAAATACAAGATTCATAACATATTTATACCATCATACTATAACTACCTGTTTTTATTTAGTAATTACCACAGAAAATACGATGGATAAAAGTCATCAATAAAATACATTTACAATCTAATTAAAGGACCAACCCACAACAATTTTTTCAATTAATATTAGGCTATATTATCAACTGAATATTAAACAAATTGAAATGCATACCTATTGATAACATGAAACATTCTAAGGTTTTTAAAATAAAATTTAACCATACAGTTATTGTAGGGTACTTCGTACCGTAGTGTAGTGTCACCTATTTAGTAATATTTAAACCTGATGGGAGTGAGACACTGATATTTCCTGCAAACCTCTCTTCGTTGTCAAAAATTAATCCCTCATCATCTTTCTCTTTGGTTTTGCGAGAGACTCTGAATAACGAGTTATCTTCCTGGTAGTTCATTTTTACAACTAAGAATGACGATTCCTTGGCTATGTTGCCTCCACTTGGACGAACCATATGGAGAAAATTTTGGTTTTAATTTCATAAAGTCAAGACTATGTGGACGAAAATCGGGGTCTCGATTTGTGTAATTCTGTAGCTGGAATACTTTCGAAGGATTCTTTGTCTTCATTATAAGATGAAGGCAAGCGAGAGTAAGGTCTGAATAATATCCTTTGATTGAATCTTTCATCAGATTGTTCTTTATTAATTTTAGACTTATATTTATAAAAGGAAGAACCATAATGTTCATTGTATTTGCTGAGCTATCAAAAGATTGTAAAAACGGTTTCATGTAATTCTTCATAACGTCGAAGCATAGAATAATATTTTGAAGTTCGTCACAAGAAATATCCTCTCTCTCAACCTATAAAAAAAATGCAAATGTTTAATTATTTTCAATTCTTTAAGCAAACCTAATGCATTAAAATTATACAAATAATACTTACGTTCCGTGTAGATTAGTTGCAAAAGCATTTAAAGACGACACATGCTTCTAAGATATTGTTCAATCATTTGAAAATTAATCTTCCATCTCTTGTAAACTATATAGGAGAATAATTACAGGAGGAAATGTCAATGCGCGATGCATGCTTGTTCGCTTGGTAAAATATTGAAACAATTTTGTAACTACTCAAGCAGGTTTCTACGGCATATCGAGCTAAACTCAGAGCCCTCCTGGTAAGAAAAGGAAAAGTTAGGAAATCTTATAAAACAATGTTCTGGCCTTAGCTTAATATTGAACTACATTTCTCCAACTGGTGGGTATCTTGGCCTTCTTCCACTAGAAGCATAATAATATATCAATTTAAACAAAAAAAAAGTTTAACATACCGGTCTATGGGAATTGTGGTGCAGGACTTGAGCGAGAAATAATTCACAAAGAACCAGCTTGTGGATGTATGAAGTTGAAACCTAAGAAAAAATCAAAAGTTCAAAAATCAATCAACGAATTCTCAAGTCACAAGCTCACAAATATTCATGTGAAGACATGCAGCATTACAGGAGCACAAAAACATGTGAAATAAATAATTTGATGAGTGCATTCCTCACAAATTTACTTAGGGCCTAACGCGTTTTGATAGAAAAGGGTCCATTTTCGAAAGTGGTAATGCTTAAGGCTGAGAGCGCAGACGAGTGCACCAAAGGCAGTTTATTTCCAGGAATCACCGATTCCTCCTGTTAACAAAGTAAGAGTATAGTTGTATTTGCAGAAAGAGGCAGAGGGAAAAATTAATTACTATTATTATTTATATTATTATTATTTATATTATTATTATTTATATTATTATTATTTATATTATTATTTATATTATTTATATTTTTTATTATTATTTATATTATTATTATTATTTATTTATATTATTTATATTATTTATATTATTTATTATTTAAATTATTTATAATTATTATTTATATTATTATTATATTATTTATATTATTATTTATATTATTTATATTATTATTTATATTTATATTATTATTTATATTATTTATATTATTATTATTATTTATATTATTTTTCTTATTTATTTATATTAATATTTATATTATTTATATTTATATTATTTACAATATTTATAATTTATTTTATATTATTTATATTATTTATATTATTTATTTTATATTATTTATATTTATATTATTTTATCAATTTATATTTATTTTTATATTTATATTTATATTTATATTTATATTTATATTTATATTTATATTTATATTTAATTTATATTTTATTTTTTATTATTTATTTAATAATAATATTTTTTTTTACATTTTATTGATATTTTTTAATATTTAATATGTTTTATTTTTAGTACATTTTAGAATGTTATTTTTATATTTAAATTCAAATTTTATTTATATTTATATTATATTTATATTTATTTTATAATTTATTTGCTGTTATTGTTACTGCTATTGTTACTGTTACTGTTAGTTATTATTGTTATTATTGTTATTATTAGTTATTAGTTATTATTATTATTAAATCACATCAAAATCTTACTATTGTAATAGAATAGAGCTATAATCAATACTTTTTGTTTCAAAATTTCTTACCAACTTAGCAGCGACAAACAAGGCACAAACGGCAAGTAACTGCAGAGCAATCTTGAGCAATTTATTGGCGTCGAGGCTTAAAAATTGTTCAGTAAGATTACACAATAAAATAGTTTCTGGTCCAAATTCAAATTCATATTCACCTTAAAAGCCAGTTGACCCAAAGTACACCTCATAAATCTGTTAATCTTTAAGACACATCAGTTAAAGTTAATTTTGCTTATTAGATAGGATTAATTATATAGTCCATAAGAACTTATAAATAAAAGTTAACTTGAGGCTGTTTTTCGTATAATAAAACCGAGGGTGATGAGCTATTGTTCGTTTATTTATGTAGTGCCAGGAAAATATCCCAGATATTCAAGACTAAATAAAGCTTCCGAGCAAAACAATCCCCGCAATCGTATAGATTTTTCCGCATTTCTTCTTTCAAAATCATTGTTCGCATTAAGATTCAGCCCCTAGTGAAGACCGAGTTGTGGATCCAAAATTGGCAACATTTTTCCTAAAATAAATATATCAATTTACACTAATGGCAAAATCATTTTAAAGATTTATTTTTTTATAATAATGTGGGAAAAGGTACCAGCACTCTCATAGAAAACACCAGAGGAAAACAAAATTCAAATCATGGCCTACATTAATGACAGTCATATCCCAATACTGGGCGTTGTAATGAAAGTTAAAGAAGCGTTAAAAATAGAGGATGTAAAGTTGTCGTTTTTTTTTTACACGATACCACCACTCACGGGCAGGGCCCTTTTCAAAAGCAGGGAGCAAAAAAAATAAATAAATAATAAAAACAAAGAAAAAAATAACCTAAAAAAAATTAGATAAATGGAAAGTAAACCCACCCTGTCCCTTACCTAACGCAATTCCCTCAGGTTGGCGCAGACGCGGGACTTAAATAGAAGAAGATTGAATATTGCAGGGAAAATAGAAGAATTACAAAAAGAAATTTTTTTAAAAACAGATGGAAAGTAAACCCACCCTTTCCATTACCTAACGCAATTCTCTCAGGTGGGCGCAGACGCGGGACTTAAATAGAGGAAGATTGAATATTGCAGGGAAAATAGAAGAAGGCAAGGAGTTCCACAAAACAGATGTGGCTGGAAAGGAGGAGGGACCACAATGAGTGATCCTTGAGTGTCCAACATTCACACAATTTTCATGTGAAAACAAGGCACCTCTTGTGTTACGAGGGCGACGCAGGTGGAGGAATGGCGAGGGGTCCAATTCTCACGAGCACCTACCGTTGTAATACCTATAGAAAAGAGATGGGGCACCAACGCCACGCAGAGGAGGATGTCAGGGAAGTCAGAAAGTGTGGGACAGTTTATAAGCCTCTTAGCCTTAGCTTCAACTATCTGAAAGGAGGGTGAAACCAGATCCACCCCAAATGTCAAAAAATATTCCATACAGGGGCGAATAAGACCTTTATATAACTGGAGTATAGTATCTGAGCAGAAGGAAAAAATCACGCAATCTGAATAGAATTCCCAGCTTCTGTTGCAAACTATGCTCGTTATATACCCTTTTTTTACAGTGAAAAAGCACAGCTCAAGGGTAGAGCCCTATTTAAGCAGGAAGTGTACTCCTTTTACGTCTGATAAGGCGAAGCAAAACCTATAAGGAGAGAATGGTTCACATTCTTCCATCAGATCAATTTCGATCTTGGGTCTCTCGCTTTGTCGGGAAAGTGTTCTACCACAGAACTATAGGGCTCTTTCAAAATATTTAAGTGCGCATTGCAGTTATGTTAGTTAGAAAATTGAATAGAGAAGCAT
>JABUQX010054775.1:37500-48244 GCA_015478945.1 Trachelipus rathkii
TAGTATATATATATATATATATATATATAAATATATATATAATATATATATATATTATAATATATATATAATATATATTATATATAATTATATATTATATATAATTATATAATATATATTATTATATATATATATTTATTATATATATACAAAAACTTTAACATGTAACTTCATATAAACAAAAGCATCTTTAATAACAAATTGAACTTTATGTATAAAAGAAAAAAAATTGTGTTCTAAATTTTTAAAAAAAAACAGCTGTTCATATATATAGGTCTAATATATATATATAATATATATTATATATATATATATATTATATATATATATTATTAATATATTATATATTATATTATATATATATATATATAATATATATATATATATACTATATATATTATATTATATATTGATTTTGAAAATTCTTAAAAAATTTATTCAGAGATAACCTGTCGTTATAGGCCACACTTATTATATTGGCGAGTCTTAGGGGACAACCTGGAGATCAGAGGTCGAATCCACCCACATTTGATTAGTTCTTACCCACCTTGCCATGCATTCATTAATAGACGTGGAAAGTAAGACTATTTTATTAGTGAAATAAATACTGATATTTTACAACATTTTCTTAAGCGCACATGATAACGCTTACAGACCTTGCAAAGACAAGATTAAATTACATTGGTCAAGAAAAAACTTGTCCAAGACAAAGATAACTTATTGCTATTGTTTTTTCATGGCAGAAATCAAAAATCGTACTTTGTTTTGTCTGTCAGGTCGCGGTTTTAACACTATCACGTGTTAAACATGGAAAAAAAAATTGCAAAAAACTAAAGTAATTTTTCCCCGTGAACAGGTCAACGTTGGAATACGGATGCTCAATAATGATAAATAAAAGTGTATTTACCAAATATATTTAGTAACATTTCAAATCGAGTGAGGCAATTTAAAAGAGTATAGCGGTTTACATTTATGAACTTGTTAAAAAAATGTTTACCATTTTTTTTAGTCTTTAAGGTGATTGGACTTCCAAACTGACCCTGTATTCTGGACAAATATAATTATTTGGATTTCAGCTTAAAACAACTACCGTACAGCAAAAGTCGACTGCAAATAAATAACAAATTTGCTCGAATTATTATATTATTTAATTATTATTATTATTTTTATTATTATTTTTGTATATATTAATCTTATTAGCTAATTCGTCTTTGGCTATTACTTACATATTCTATTATTCATTTATTTTGCAATGTTTTTTTTTGTATCAATTTTCAAGCAATATAAAACCACATTGACAAGACACAATAGCAATTATTGGATTCAGCACAAAACCAACTACCATAGAAAAACAAGTCTTAAATTACACGTCAATAAAGTTTGTTTCGTTGTTACTATTTATTAGCATTCATATTTTTTATTATTATTTTTGATCTTATTTTTATAAATTATTTTACTACTATTATTTATTTATATTATTATTTTTATTATTATTATTATTTATATTATATATTATTATTATTATTATTATTATTATTATTGATTATTATTTATAATTATTTATTATTACTTATTTTATTATTTAAATATTGTTTTATTACAATTATTTGATCTGAATGTTAGAAAATATTTCCATAGTTTATTTATTAGTATTATTTATTTTATTATTATTATTATTTATTTTTCAAACATAATTATTTTATTATTCTTATTATTTAATTATTTATTATAATATTAGTTTAATTATTATTTGATTATTTTTTTAAATTATTATATTATTATATTATTGTTTATTACAATCTTATATATTATTTTATCTTATTCTTATTTATTATTTAATTATTATTTATTCATATTATTATCTGTTAATTTTTTTGTTTAGTATTTATTATTTAATATTTACTTTAGCTTTTTTATTTTTTCTTATTATAATTATTATTATTATTTTTTAATTATTATCATTTATAATTCTTAATTTCATTATTATTTATTATTACTTTATTATTATTATTATTTATTTTATTTATTTATTATTATTTATTTTATTTAATTTTATTTTTATTATTTATTTTATTTTTATTATTTATTTATTTATATTTCTTCCTAAATATTTATATTTATTATTATTTATTAATTATTTTATTATTTATTATTATTTATTATTATTTATTATTATTTTTATTATTATTGATTATTTATTATATTTCAATTTATATTATTTATTTATTTATTTATTTCATTATTATTTTTAAATTATTTTATTTATTGTATTAGTATTTATTAGTATTTATTATATTATTATTATTTTTATTATTTTTATTATTTCATTTTATTTATTATTATTTTATTATTTTATATTTATTATTCTTTATTATTATTATTTATTATTATTATTATTATTATTTATTTATATTATTATTTTTATTTATTATTATGCTTATTATTATTTATTATTATTATTATTTATTATTATTATTATTTATTATTATTTATTTATTATTATTATTATTTATTTATTATTATTTATTATTATTATTTATTATTATTTATTATTATTTTATTATTATTTATTATAATTATTATTATTATTCATTATTATTATTATTATTATTATTATTATTTTATTATATTATTATTATTATTATTATTAATTTTACTATTATTATTTATTTATTACTATTTATTTACTTTTTACTATTTTATATATTACTATTATTTATATATTACTATTTTACTTTATATATTAATTACTTATTACTTTTATTTTTTATTATATTATTATTATTATTTTTATTATTATGTTTATTATTTTATTTTATTATTTTTTATATATTATTATTATTATTATTATTATTATTATTATTATAATAATTATTATTAATATTTTAAATTATTTTTATTCTTCAACAAACTATATTATCGTTATTATTATCATTTTATAATTATTTTTATTATCTTATTTTATCTTATTATTTATTATTATTTTTTATTAATTATTATTATTTATTATTATTATTATATTATTATTTATATTATATATATATCTTTATTATTATTATTATTATTATTATTCTTTTATTATTATTTTATTATTATTGTTTTGTTATATTATTATCTTGTCATTATTATTAATATATCTATTATTATTTATTATCTATTTTTATTATTATAATTATTATTATTTATTATTATTATTATTATTATTTATTTATTATTATTTATTATTATTATTATTATTCTTATTTTATTATTATTATTTAATATTATTAATTTATTATTATTTTATTTTTATTTTTATTCTTTTTTTTATTTTTATTTTATTTTTTTATTTTTATTTTTATTTATTTTATTTTATTTTTATTTTTATTTTTTTTTTTTTTTTTATTATTTTTATTTTTATTTTTATTTATTTATATTTTTATTTTTATTCTTTATTTTTTTTTATTTTTAATTTTAGTTTATTTTATTTTTATTTTTATTTTTTTTTTATTTTTTTTTTTTTTATTTTATTTTAACTAATTTTAATTTTTATTTTTATTTTTATTTTTATCTTTTATTTTTATTTTTATTTTTATTTGTTATTTTTATTTTTATTTTTATTTTATTTATTTTTATTTGTTTTTATTTTTATTTTATTTTTATTTTTATTATTTTATTTTTAATTATTATTTTTATTTTTATTTTTTTATTTTTATTTATTTTTATTTTCTTTCTTATTTTTATTTTTATTTTTATTTTTATTTTTTTTTTATTTTTTTTCTCACTTTCTTCTTTATTTTCATTTTTATTTTTATGTTATTTTTTTATTATTAGTATTATTTTATCATTTTTACTATTTATATTAGTATTATATTATTTTTTTATTATACCTATTATTAATTATTATTAATATTATTTTATTTATTATTTATTTATTATTATTATTATTTATATTTATATTATTATTTATTATTTATATTATTTTATTATTTAACATTTATTATTTACTATCTATTTTATTATTTTATTATTTTATTATTATTATATTATTATATTTATTTTATTATTAGTATTATTATTATTATATAATTATTTATATTATATTATTATTTATTAGTTTCGTATTAGTATTGTATTGTCATAGTTTAGTATTGTATTAGTATTGAGCTATTAGTTAGTATTAAGTATATAGTAATCTAGTATTAGTATTAGTATAGTTTAGTTAGTATTGTATTGTATTAGTATTCGTATTTATTAGTATTGTTTCGTATTAGATTAGTATTAGTTTCATTTATTATTATTATTATTATTTATTATTATTATTATTTTTTATTATTATTATATTGATTAATTATTGATTATTATTTATATTACTATATACCTACTTCTATTACTCTTTACTCTTATTACTATTACTATCTACTTTATTTTTATTCTTCTATTACTATTACTATATTACTATATATTATTATTATACTTAGTATTATCAGTATTAGTATTAGTATTAGTATTAGTACTAGTATTACATTATTATTATTATCATTAGTATTAGTATTAGTATTGATTAGTGCATTAGATTAGTATTAGTTATAGTTAGTATTAGTATTGTATTCAGTATTCAGTATTTAGTATTATACGTATTATTTTATTATTATTATTATTATATATTTTATATTATTATTTATTATTATTATTATTATATTTTATTTATTATTATATATTAATTATTAATGATTCCTGTTATGATTCTGACTGTAATTGATTATGCATTATGATTATGTTGATGATTAACTGATTATGATGTATGATTTGATTTTATTTATTTTATCTTTATATTATTATTTTATTATTTATTATTGTATCACTGGGACCTTTTTTTGCACCTTTATATCAGACCTTCTTTATTATAGTAGTTATGTGCGCTGATCAAAAATTTTTGTTGTTGTCGTATAGGTTGAGTTTGCTTCTATTCATATGAAAACTTTAAAAATGCCAAAAAAAAATTCGACTATTTCATAAATGAGGAACCGCTATATCTTTATTATTATTATTTGTCCTATAATATGAAATTTTCACAGCATATATATACTTGAGCAGGCAGCATACTTTAGTTATCTGTTTGTATATCCAACCGTTTTGTCTGTTCACGGGTTAAAAAAAAAAAAAAAAAAAAAAAATTTAATCTTTACAGTTGAAAATAAGTGTCGGAACTGAAACGCTTTTACAGAAGGAAACCATACGATTTTGAATTCAGCATAAAATATATGAGAAATAAGCATCGGATCATAGAAAACAAATGTAAAATTTGTTGACCTGTTACTATTATTTTATTTATAATTCTGCAACGAGTAATTTTTGTCGTACTTATACGTCCTTTTCAGTTTCGCACTTACTCTAGGTTTAGACGATTTTTATGGGTTGATGATATTATATATAATATTATATAATATATATATATTATATATATATATAATATTATATAATATATATTATATATATTATCATATATTTATATATATATATATAATATATTATATATATAATATATATATATATATATATTATATATTAATATATATATATAATATATATTATAATATATATATACTATATATATATATAATATATATATATATTATATTAAATATATATATATTATATATAGTATATATATTATATTATATATATATATATTACTTATATATTATTATTATATATATATTATTGTTTATATAGAATATTTAAGAGATATAATTTATATTATATACTATATTATATATTATTATATAATACATTATATATATATAATATTATTATTATTATTATATATTACTATTATATATATATATTATATATATTAATATATAATATTCAGTGGGGCCGGCTCGTGAACCGAAAACATGGGGAGGCACTTCAATATATATATATTATATATCTATTTATTATTATATATATATATATTTATATATATATATATTATATTATATATTATATATATATAATTATATATTATATGTATCAGAGGCGACTCCTACACTCGTGCTACTCGTGCTCAGCACGAGTTATTATTATAAAATGACGATATTTCTTCAATTTTGCAAAGTTATGATAAAATTCTTATTTTTTTTTGTGAAAATAGGTCATCTGAAGGAATACATTACATAATACAAATGAAAAGATTATGTAAAATTCTCAAACAAAAAGTGTAAGCATCATCGCCATTGAATAACCCTATTTTTAATCAATTATAAATTGTAACGGCTCGTACCTCTCCAAAATACAGGAAGCAAATTCAAGACCCGATATACAATACCATATTCGGAATTTAATTTTTTTACCAAAGTGTTTTTTTTTTTCCTGTCTAAAGAATCTAATAAAACACTCGTTTATTTCAAGAAACAAAAATTTAATAAAACATTTACATGTTCTTCATGGACATTCTCCGATAAAATAATTCCTATATTTAATTTCTAATATGCTAATAGAAAGGAAAACTAAGATACCCATTAAACCAATTATATGCTAAAAAGAAAACTGTAGGAATGGATAACTCAAATATCTTATAAATCATTATTTTGTTAATTATATTATAAATAAATAAATAATACATAAATGAACTAGATGCTGAATAATAATGTGCTTTTTTCTTTTTTTTAGCTGAAGTTTGAAATATAATTTAGCCCTTGCTCCGTAAGTCCTTTAACAGTATAGAAATTTGCCTCCAAGCGCCTCCGCTGTCTGCATTTTCGTTAGCGAAAATGTTTATGTTTCCTGTTGTATAAAGGTTGTAACATTTTTTAAGCATTAATTGATTTATTTAATTTATGTATGAACTAAGAATAGGGTAACTATGTATATCGTGTTCTATCTTATATTTCGAAAATTAAGGTTATATGTTGTCCTCCCTCCTCCATTTGAGACAAATGGCCTAAGTTACCACAGAAAAAGAGTCTATTTATTAAAAAGACTTCAAATTTACAAACTAACATTATTAACAAATATAGGAATTTAGTATACTCTCTCTCTCCTCTCTCTCTCTTCTCTCTCTCTTTCTCTCCTCTTCTCTCTCTTCTTCTCCTGCTCTCTCTTCTCTCTCTCTCTCTCTCTCTCTCCTCTCTCTCTCTCTCTCTCTCTCTCTCTCTCTCTTCTTCTCTCTGCTCTCTTCTCTCTCTCTCTTCTCTCTCTCTCTCTCTCTCTCTCATCTCTCTCTCTCTCTTTCTCTCTCTCTCTCTTCTCTCTCTCTCTCTCTCTCTCTCTCTCTCCTTCTCTCAATATATATAGTATATATATAATATATATATATATATATTTATATATATATATATATATATATATATATATATATATATATATATATTAATATATATATATATTATATATATATTATATTAATATATTAATATATATATATATTAAATAATTTTTTTTATTTAATTTTTTAAAAAAATTGGATTTCTTGCCAAATTTCGAGAGGAGGCTTTGTGGAAAAATCCTCAAAATAGACAAAATAAGAATAAGGTTTCTTTTACGTTGCCATGACAACCAGTGTTTTGAAAGCATTATAATTATGCTTTCTTGGAGGCACAAATCAAAATTCCTCCAGTCAATGATCTATGAAAAATTTTTTAGCAAGAGAATGAATGATTTAAATGAAAATTTGCCCTTTTGTACAATTATTTTAACATTATTTTTTAGTAGTATAAATAGTTAAAAAATGGATTATTTTTATTACATTAGTTGTTTATGTTTTTTAGAGGAGCCCGGCCTCCTGTGCTTCCCCGTAAAACCCGCGCCTGATATAATATATATTTATTATATATATTATTCTATATAAATAAAAATACATAGCATTATCAAAATACCTTATTATATATATAATATTAAATAAAAAAAAAAAATATATAATTTTGCTATATATATAAAAATATCATCTACCTTTATATATTATATATAATTATTATATAATATAATTTATTTAAATTGTATTTTGCATGATTTCAATAAAAATTAGCTTTTTTTTTTTTTTTTGCGTTTTCCTGCTAGATTTCTCATTGTGGAAGGTTAGGATAGGTTAGGTTAAGTTTGGTTAGGTTATCAGGGAAATTCCAATAAATGCTAAATTTAGCATTTTTTATTTTTTTAAATTAATGAAAATCTTTTAAATTTAATGTACACAAACCATAATAAACGGTCGTGAAAGGAAAAAGCTCCTTTATATATTTACATTAACTAACCATTTTAATATTTTTGAACCAATATTTCCTTTTTTTTCGATAAAATTAATACTCTACATTGGAACTTTATAAATTGCATCATATCTTAATGAACTAATTAAAAAAAAAAAATTAAAAAGAATCACAAAAGACATTTTCAGCGACAGTCAAATTGAAAATTTTCAAGCTGATACGTAGTAAAAATGAAACCGATGTGAAATTTATTTTAATTTAACGTTCCATTTTAGATTTTTTAGTATATAAAATATTTCAATACGATGTAATAACATTGATATTTATTATGGTAATTTCCTGAAATTATATTTAATAAATTTCACCGCCCTATGAAATTAAGGTGTATATATTATATATTATATATCTATTATATATCATATATATATTATTATAAATATAAATATTTTTCTTCTAGATATTAATTTATATATATTATTTTATATTTAATATTATAATATATATATATTTATATTTATTATATTAGGGAAGATTTCATTACCAAAGGAGCTTCGTTTCGGTATGTAGATATACCTGAAGCGCGTGACGTCATAGTCCAACGTCAGACTCTTCATGGGTCACGTTTGACTGTGACGTCCAGAAGTTGCGTAATTTACGCTTGTCGTCATATATATATATATTATATATTATATTATATATATATATATAGATATATTATATATTTATATATATATATATATATATATAATATATATATATATATAATATATATTTATTTATAATAATATATATATTATATTTATATATATATTTCTATTAGTAAATCAAATGTCCCAAATGGTTTTGAGAATTATAGGTACGAATAGATTGTTGTATACTGTCCCAAAATCATTTTTGGGATTTTATTGATTTCTTGGGGATTCACAACCGAAATACCCCGGTAGTCCGCCGATGTCAGCAGTCGGGGTGTCTCGGCTCAGGTGGACTACGGGGGGGACTAATCCCTCCTCCGGGGGATGGTCTCCGGAACCCCGCTCTTTTGGTCTTTGGGTGTGCGGGTTTCTCCGGACCATCCCCTCCGCGGTTGAAAGTCCCCTTCGTCCCCCATCGGCTCGAACCCCCCCTAAAAAGGGTAAATACTCCATTTTAGGGGGCTCGTTTGATCACTGCCGTAAAAGTAGCCCTAAACTTTATTGATCCACTGTGCCGTAAAATTAGCCCTAACTTTACTGATAGACTGTTTAGTAGCTGCCGAAAGATAATATGGCCTTTATGTAGTTTATGTAGTTTGGGCATATATATATATATATATATTAGTATATATTATTATATATAATTAATATATGTTTATATATATATAGATATATATATATATAATTTATATATTTATATATATATATATATATATATATATATAGTTTAAATATTACCTCAATAAGTTTGAAATTTTTGCAGGGCTTCAAAAAAAATTTAAAATCATTCATCTCTTCTATCAGGAAGCGATAAATTTTTTTCTGCGAAAAATATGATTTCCATCACCTACAATAAAAGTTAAATTTCTCTCGTTGTTTAGTAAACCATCACATGAAATAGCAGATTGTATAAAACTTTTTTGTTCCAAGCTTAAATTGTTAGATTGCAAAAAAAGCCAAAAAAGCACTTTAATCATTAAAATATACATTATAATTATTAGTCTTCAAAAGACATGTACACTTAAACAAGATAACTTAAAAATGAAAAAAATATTATTTGGCATAGTCTATTCCCTTGTCTGTCAGGTTGTTAGTTTCATATATATATTCCCATATATTGCCAGATTTTCAAACACTATGCGAACATACCAATATATATATATATATATATATATATATATCCCGCATATTCTGTAATATACGAGTGTATAATATATATATATATATATATCTATATATATATATCCCGCATATTCTGTAATATACGCAGTGTGACGACAGAATATAAAGCACTTACGCAAACCCACGTCACAGTATGACGTCACGCATTCATTTCAGCTATACGTACATACGAACGAAGCTCCTTTTAAATATACATAAAGGCCGTATGTTTGTATTATTATGGAAATAATATAAGTATATATATAATATTAATTATAATAATATATATTTTATATATTATATATATATATATTATATAATTATATTATATATATATAAGTATACTTAATACTAAACTTTACTTGCAAATCTGATATCGATTCCCATATAACCCCATATTACAACCATGACTTTAGGGACAAACTTATCATCTCAAAATTTGTTGTTTTCACTTATTATTCTTATTCAACGCCTTATCAGTATTTTTTTCCCGCTATTGTTCATTCTTACACACATTTGTACTATTCATAACATACATTGATTTACAATCCATACTCTTATTTTTTAAGCATATCTTTACTATTTTACTATAAGTTTCCACTTAAAGAATTTTAATTAATTGAAATAATCACTTTAGAATCTTTTAAAGTGAATTAATAATTTCCCCTTAACAACAGAAAAAATGTATTCTTCGTAATTTTTCTTTTCATATTTATTAGATCTCTT
>JABUQX010054776.1:5000-34472 GCA_015478945.1 Trachelipus rathkii
ATTTTTTTACAAAATTTCACATTTTTTATTTTATAAGTTTTTTTGTATAAGCCATATTTTTTTATCTCGAAAAATAATGGGTTTACAAAAAAACTTACAAGAATAAAAAATCTGCATTTTCATAAAATAATTATGCTCCAAAAATTTGAAATTGATTGGATAAACTCGAAAAAAGATATGGCTGATTTTCATTTTCCGTTTCGACGAAAAGCTGAAAATTGGGTGTGTCATATTACGGTGAACGGTTCGTGCATCAAAAAATTGTCAGATATAAAAGTTGTAGCGCATCTAAAATGTTTTTTAAAAAATCTTCAATCAATAAAATCGGTTGATTATTAACCAATATATGCCTAAAACTTTAATTAAAAAAAAAATGGCCTAAACACAATTCACAGTTACCTGCCCCATAGAAAAAGAATGATTTTTATTTCATTGTAACAAAATAATTTATAATGAAACATATCAAATTAAAGGTCTAGGTCCAGTGATTCTGAAAATCTAAAAATAAAGCTAATCCGTTGTATATGAAAAAAGTTTTTAAAGGAAAACCTAAAAAAAGTAGGCCACACTACTTCTATGAAAATCTTTTAATAGGCTTTGACAAATACGTTCAATATTGGTTGTTTAGTTCGCCCAGATCTAAGGATTAATTTAAGACCAAAATTAAAGCAATTGGTCATCTACAAAGGAAAAAAATAACAAAAACTGATTTTTGGTTTTCAGGGCCTACTTATAAGTTTTTCGGGGGGTTCAGAAAAACATCAATAAATTCTATACCGCTTTGAATTTTCAATTTTCGATTTCAGTATGTTGTTCCTCTTGCGCTAACGATTAAAACTATATATAATTGAACAAAATCTGTAAAGTATGAGAGAAATTATAAAGAACTGAAAAATTAAGATCAAAAAGAATTTCGATTCCAATCCTCAGTAGCTTCTGCGTATATAGCATCTTTACTGCATTTTTTGGGGAAGCGTTAATTAAACTTTTTAAATATTAATTTTTTTAAATAGCAATTTTCATTTTCATAAACTTTGAATATAACTCTATATGTATGGAAAATTTGAGCCAAAAATATTATTTCCTTCATATATAGTTATATTAATTTATTTTGGTAGGCCAATTATGATAAGGTGAATGCCGGTTATATTCAATATTTTTAAAATTCTTTATTTAATATGCGGTTTTTTGGCATTTTTCATTAATTTAATGATTTTTACACTAAAAATAGTCCATAACCATAATAATACAAATGTATAAAAGTGATATAATAATAATATTTTCATCGCGTCTCAAATTAATCAATAATAATAATAATAATAATAATAATAATAATAATAATAATAATAATAATAATAACTGCATGTTTGTATACTTTGTAAACGTTATAAAACGATTTTCAACTCTTGAAATAACGTACCACTGTACTGACATCAAAGATGTTAAGGTTGTCAGAATTGTCCTTTTTTTTTTTGGACAACTATTTTCGTAAAAAGGACAAGTGGAAATAATTACTTTTGTTTCATTTCGAAATATTTATACAATTTAAAAAAAAATTAATAAAGAACGTACTATTGAAAACTTAGACTAAAATAAATATTACAGTTTAAAAATTTGAACAAATAATATATATTTATTTGTTCCCAGATATTAAACTAAAGCAAAATGAGCATATGGCAACTCCAGCTGCCTTGAATTTCATAGTACTATATAAAACGTACCAGACATAGTTTAAATACATTGGAATTACAAATTGTTTGGAATATATATATATATATATATATATATATATATATATAAATACATATAATATATATATATATATATATATATATATATATATATATATATATATATATATATATATATATATATATATATATATATATATATATATATATATATCAAAAAGTGACAAATGGCATCAACTTTGAAAAGATTCTGGCACGTCTGCAAAAAACCTAGCACCTGCTTTCACGTCTAGCAACTATCATTCAATGAATCGACATCATTGATTCTTCTGTTAGGAAAATAGGAAAAGTCGTATTCGTTGGCTCTCTATTAATTAAGATATCCTAGATGTGTGTTAATAATAAGAGTTATAAAGTGTTGTGAAGTTCTCACAAGGATTGATAATACAATAGTTTTAATTTTATAATATATATATATATATATATGTATGTAAACATACATATATATATACTATATATATATATATATATATATATATATATATATATATATATATATATATATATATATAAAAAGTGAACTGAAAATGCAAATTAAACATTAGTCCACCGTGTCAATTTCTTATATACGTACTTTCTTATATATATATATATATATATATATATATATATATATATATATATATATATATTTAGGTATCTTTATTTTTAATTTTATATATATATATATATATATACGTGTTGAAAACATGATTTTGCGTACTTGTTGCCATTATTTACTAAACTTCTCGTGCACCAATAGCAGACACAGTGGTGCCAAATTTCTGTATATTAAAAATGGCCACAAGAATAATTTTCTTACTTGGAAGGTAGTCTATCTGTCACTTATAAAACGGATAAATTCTTGTTCTAGAAAAATAATCAATCAAATTTCTTTCGTTTAAAATTTTTAATTTGACTGAAATCTCTCTCTCTCTCTCTCTCTCTCTCTCTCTCTCTCTCTCTCTCTCTCTCTCTCTCTCTCTCTCTCTCTCTCTCTCTCTCTCTCTCTCTCTCTCTCTCTCTCTCTCTCTCTCTCTCTCTCTCCTCTCTCTCTCTCTCTCTCTCTCTCTCTCTCTCTCTCTCTCTCTCTCTCTTCTCTCTCTCCTCTCTCTCTCTCTCTCTCTCTCTCTCTCTCTCTCTCTCTCTCTCTCTCTCTCTCTCTCTCTCTCTCTCTCTCTCTCTCTCTCTCTCTCTCTCTCTCTCTCTCTCTCTCTCTCTCTCTCTCTCTCTCTCTCTCTTCTCTCTCAGTTGCCAATAGGTTGGTTTTATGGTAGAAACCTGGGTGGTCAGAGGGATTTTAGACAAAAAATATGCCAGTAAATCTATATAATTTGACTTTCGTTAAAAAAAAATGTTAGTAAAGGCACACTATATATATATATATATATATATATATATATATATATATATATATGTATATATGCTCATATGCTCAAATAAATTTCAGGGGGATTTTTAGTTTTTTTATAGAACAACATGTTGTTTAAATTTGTCATGCTTCCTATTTTTTCTGTAATTTTCATGTTCATGTTTTATTGCTAATTATGAAAATATGCCTAATAAACAATAAACACTCAAAAACATATTTAGGATATATATATATATATATATATATATATATATATATATATATATATATATATATATATATATATATATATATATATATATATATATATATATATATATATATATATATATATATATATATATATATATATATGAATCACTGCTGTCAAGTTAAGCCCAGATAAATGTTGGAATATTATGCATATTTTGATTTGAAAAAATGTACTGAAAAAAAACAACAGATGGGTTTTTGCCAGTTTTTGTCATCCTTAAATTGATGCCCATCCAGTTCTAGATCAATTGAAAGAATTTTCTCTACTTTTGGTCTTGTTGGGTCAAAAGTTTGAAATAGACTTGGGTCAGGAAAAAAAAATGTAAGGATACATAGAACATAGATATCTAAGACAGCCAGATAGTTACTAATAATAGGACATAAAAGTGGAAAATGTGATACATTCACTGACTGACACAAAATACAATATTACAAATTAGTTTTATAGTTTTTTGCATACTGTATAAAATGGAAATTTCAAAATATATTGTAGCAAATTTATAACCAAAAAAGAAAATTCTTACATTATTTACTTAAAAGTTTTTTTTATTTAGTAATTTTAGTAATTGAATATGGTTATTATCTTCTAGTCTTTACCATTTAAATACCGTACATTTATTTGTAGTAAGATTCAAATTTTTAATTTTCTTTTCATTCATTTATTTTAAATATTTAAAAGGTATATCAGTGCAAATCTTGAATAAAATGCACCTAGGCTCACTAATAATGTAATAAAACATAATATAGTTCTTATTATTGCATATATATTTTTTTCCAAAAATCAAAATTTAAAAAAAATTTAAAAATAAAAAAAAAAAATCATTTTTAGTTTTTTTTTTTTTTTTTTTTTTTTAAGGCGGACTTTGCATTTTTTTTGAAGGGTATTATTTTTTATTATGATAACCATGGTTGTCTTAATTATCAAAACAGGTAACAATACCATTACCTTTACAAGTTTCATAAATGAGGCAATGACGTTCATTCAGCAGTTAGCATTTAGTTTTATTGCTCATCTCAATATTTAAGAGTTTAATTTTATACAACTTTTTTTGTAGAACTCTTTACTAAATGTCTTGATACTCTCTCTCTCTCTCTCTCTCTCTCTCTTTCTCATATATATATATATATATATATGCTCTCTCTCTCTATATATATATATATATATATACCATATAAAAGAAAATTGTATTTAGGTTTTATGGATTCGCAACAGGCATATGATAGGATTAATAGGGAAGCACTATGACTGGTGTTGGTGATAGGCTTCTGAATGGAATCAAAAGTATGTATGACAATAGTGAAGCGTGTGGAAGAATAAATGGAGTTGAAAGTGATTAGTTTAAGTGAGGCAGGGATGTGTTATGTTTCCTTGGTTATTCAATTTGTATATGGATGGGGTTATGAAAGAATTAGAGGTTGGTGGTGGCAGGGATTGGTGTTAGAATGATGGAGAATGGAAGAGAGTGGAGGGTGCCCTATATATGCATGTGATTTGGTTTTGTGTGGTGAATCTGAAGAGAGTTTGAGAGATTTGGCAGTGTGTGTAAAAGGAGTAGTTTGAAGTAAATGTAGATAAGAGTAAGGTTATGGTTGTGAATGAGGGCAGTCCTCTGTGTATGAAGTTATGTTAGATGGTGAACAGCTGGAACCAAATGTCTGAGTTTAAATATTTAGGATATATGTTGGATGATAAGGGAACGGATAATCCAGAGTGTAGTAGGAAAGCTGTAAATGACAGGAAGGTGGCTGGTGCAATTAAATTGTTGGTGGATGTAAAGGGACTAAGTCTTGAGTGCGCTAGGGTCTTACATGAGGATATGTTGTTGCCTGCGTTAATGTATGAAATGAGTAGGAGACTATGAGATTCTGGAATAAGAGGTATGTAAGATCTAAAGTACCATGTGTTTTGATGGGCACTCTTAGGAGTGTGTTAGGTGTGAGAAGAATTGATAAAATGAGGAATGAATGTATTAGAGAGTTGTTTGGTGTGAAGAGAGGAATAAATAGAGAGAATAAATGAAAGTACTAGGTGGTATGGTCATGTGGAAAGGTTGGATAGTTGGTTGGTTGGCGGATGTATGGTATTGAGTGTGCTGGAGTCAACCAGCTGGGAACTGAAGAAAAGAGATGGATTGAGTCAGTAAAGGGAATGCTGCAAGGAGAGAAGTGTGACTGCAGAGGCAAAAGAAGGTGCATGGTGGAGTGAATGACAGGGTTTTGTGAGGGGGGTATAGTTGTGGCCACCTGGGCCAAGGGATGATCAAGCATTGACAAGATGCCATAGTGAGTGTCCGTTGCGGTCCATGAAGCTCTAGGGTGGATTTTCTGACTGCGACGAGTTCTCACTAAAAAGGGTATAAAAAGAAAATAAGGCTGGGCTTTCTTTCAACTTGGTCATATTCTTCTACTATTCTGTTTTAGGAGTGTTGGGGAAAGAAGGTGGGTATTGATATATATATATATATATATATATATATATATATATATATATATATATATATATATATATATATATATATATATATATATATATGATATTATTATTAAGGAAGTACGCTGGGATCAACAAGTGTACCCGATGGTGAGGTACCTCTCTCCGCTCTTTCTTGTAGATAAGTTCGAAGAATTTTAAGATTACGAATGTCGATTTATAGAAGATTACGTAGATGTTAGGTTTGTGATGTTCAAAAAATAATGGTTGGGATGTCTAGTCAGCACAGCAACCACCTGACACCATCAGAGGTAATACGGAGCAGGTTAGGCTATCTCCGTAACGGAGGAAATTTGTCTTCCGTCTGCCTGCTGACTTGAATGACTATCGAAGAGGATTGTAACTTTGATAACATATAACAAGGTTTATTACTATTGGACGTTTAATCAGATAAGTTCTAGAAGTTTACTCAGATATGGTTCTTGAAGATTAAGAATAATAATGTCAATAAAATAACAAATGATCAAAGGATATTGACACACAGTAAAAAGTATTATTTTTACTAAACTCGCTCAAAATATATGGTGGGAGGTCTGACAAAAGTTAATATCACACAGTCCTACACCAACAACATATGAATAAAAGATTATGATTTAATATAGTCAATTAATACACGTTGGAGTAAAAGTTAAAGGTTCCAATGTGTAAAATATGTACACGAGCACAGACAGCTCTAGGATCAGATACGAGAGTGGAAACCGAACGCTTCCAAATATTGCTCATGCATAAAATCAAGGGAATAAGAAATCCAGACTCAACAATTGTGAATAAATGATGACTTAACTGAATTTGACTGGGGAATGGTTCCAAGTGGTGAGTATGATTCAGGAGAATCACAACTATGCTGAAGTACTATTAAGGAGGAAAGAATCAGGCCGAATCCCAATGTTAGAATTGGCAGGGAGAAGGATCCAGTGAACCACAACTCCGAAACAACTCCAAGAAGAAAGATTCAGGATGAATTCCAACTTCAAAATAGCACCGAGAAAAGATTCACTAAGGAATCTCACTCAAGAGTATCAGCTTAAAGGACGGATTCAGGATTGAATCCCTGGAACAGAAATCGGATTCAGGAATGAATCCCCAAAACAAAATCTGGATTCAAGTATGAATCCCATATCAGAACCCTGTTAAATAAACAGAATTTGGTACTTGGACTTTACTATCTATCTATATATCTGACAATTAAAGTACAACAATATAGATCTATGTATGATAAGAAACCTACCCTGGTATATCCAAGAGGGGTTTCTCAAAATGGGGAAATAAGGATGTCAATGGCCTTCCAGCAACAAGACGGTAAACTGTAACAAATGTCAAGTTTACTATCTTTACATCGATACTAAATTTTACATTCATTAATTATAAAATCAAATAAATTTGTAGCACTGACCTCTGAGACAGCTAGAAATGCTTATCAACGTCTTTTGGGTATGAACTTTAAGCACAACTATATATTTACAATCATCTGTGCTTTTGGTGGCTATGTTTTAAATGGATTCCTCACTTTTATCAAATATACAATATAATCATAAGATATACTAGAAAATAAATACAGAATTTTAACATCTGAATAATTGCTAAATATTATCATAATTACAGTTATAAAATGAATAAGATGTATTAATACAGGCTGGATCATAAATGGTTGCAAAAGTCCAGACTGTATATAAAAAACATTTTCGAGGATAAACATCACCAGAATAAAATAGCGAATTGCCAATTGACACCATGGATGCATGATCAATATCTCCCTCCACTAAATCTAAACCCCCACCTCAATTTTCCATGTCGTTCAAAGAAACGGGAGTGAAGAAGCAAAGAGCATAGAAACAGCGCGCAGGGAAGGATTTTTATAATATTTATAATATTTTACAATAATTTACATTAAATATTTTTCTTTATACAATTTTATATCCATTTTTTTATTTATGTTAATTTTAATTAGATTTTCCCATTTATTCATTATGGATTCTAAGAATAAACGGATCCAACAACAAAGAAGAATCAAGTTAAAGGGTTCCTTGTTGATATAATCCAACAACCAAGAAGAATCAAGTTAAAGGTTTCCTGGTTGATATGATAGATATGAGGGGTGACAGTAGGTACTTCCCCTTAACAATGCTGTTATAACCACCATCGATTAAGTCGGCCTCTCTGACGATATTATTATCCGGCCATTAGTATTTGCTTCTATAAGAGATTTGGATTTTTACAATTTAAACTGTAGATGGACAGTTCCCTCAACTTTTCGTATAATAACACAGGATCTTCAATAATGTGTTTGGCCTACTGGTGTCCCAATCCTGACTAATGTGTTCTTTGTTGGACACATACATATCTTGCCCAAGGGGACTGTAGTAGTAAACTTGGGATTGGGCATTCACCTTTCAGTAGCCTCAGTAATTTTTTTCCATGATCGACGTTATAGGTGCTTGAACACAGGTACGCAACACGATATGGTGCGGCCTGACACAGAACAGTTTTTATTGTATTTCAGAAGATCTCTCGGCCATTAACAATGGCATGCAGAATACTTGATCGTCTGGTCCTGATACTCTGGGATACCGACAGAGATGTTTCTAGATGTCTTGAACTATGTAGAGTCAATCCTGAAAAACATCAAATATCCGGCAATTATCGAGTCATGGTGGAATTTCCAATTATATAAAAAAACATGAGCATATTACCTAGTCTAAGATTATCAATTTTTACCACATAATAACTGTCTTGAAGCGAAAAAATGACGTAGAGTAAACTAAGTCATTTTCACCTTCCTATTTCTCAACTGATTTGTGAAATCAGAAGTACAAATTAATTATTGAGAAACTGATAGTTATATATATATAAAAAAAAAGACAAATAATTATATAAAATTTAAAATTTTGTATCTTTAAAATAAAGGTATATAATCAGAAATAGGGGCTTGGAAAGTTTAAATCATTTTTTGTTCAATCCGCTTTCCATCCACCTTCCTTCCTTCTTTCCATTCCTTTATCCTCCCTTCGTCCCTTCCATCAAAGGCTCTGTCCAGTCCCTTAAAATTATCTATGCCTCCCTCACTTCATTTCCAAGTTCATCTTCCTCCTTGCACTCCTCGAACCTAACCTATAAAACTTTGTTCATTCATTTCCAGTACTCTCTACTCACTCTTGTATATATACACTATATATACTCTAAATTCATACTCTCTTTCTCTATACTCTCTTTATATATATATATATATATATATATATATATATATATATATATATATATATATATATATATATATATATATATATATATATATATATATATCATTTTAGAGGTAGGAGGCTTTCGATGAATCATATTTAATCAATATGCATTTTTTTTCTAAAAAATATACTGTAGATATTTTTTATCGTATATATATTTAACCATTTTTGGTTAAATAAAGTAGGGAATTCAGTGACACAAGACTTTTTGAGATATTTAGTTAATAGTTTAATCTTTAGTCTGCAAGCATACACGAAGAATCCAGACACACAAAGATCAATTTTTCAAGAATCATTTACACTAGGAGGGTTTTTCGTCACATAAGTGATCAGGCATACTAGAAAGCATACATTCAAAACAGCTTCGATAGATGAAGATGTTATAGAACAATAGTTCAGAAGGAAGTTTACTTAAGAGATTAAGAAAGATAGGAATAAGAGTTTTTTTTTCAGGTAACTTATCAGATACAATGTACCGATAAGTTTAATTGGCCAAGTAATTTAAATTTACGTTCCAGTCAGTAAGGGAACGACAGAAGTTTCATTTTCTAAACAGATGAAGCAAAGCCAACTTTTATTCTCCAGGCTTATTTACTTCGTATCAGGACACAAGTGTGTCATTTTATAACCCCGAGACAAGGTTATAAAAGACTGGTCCTTCTTCAATAAGGTACATACTCCAATGGAGTCGACATGAAGTTTATTCACTACTAGAAGTAACTAGCAGATAGTTATAGTGAACCCCGGCTAAGCATTTTAAATAACAGGGTTCACCACCACCAACGTTATTTCCATATATTAAAGGTTTATTATGGGCATAATACATGTGAATGTTAACTTTAAAGACATCCACCTGGGTTTTTTCAAAAAACAGAAAAACCCTTTATTTTGCCCACTTGGGTTTTTTTCAATTTTCAGAATAATTGCATATAAAAATAGTAAAACAAAAATAAAAATATTAGAAATTATACTCTTTTACTTAGTGAAATGTTTATAAGCTCATTTTAATTCATTTGTTGAAAGAATATATATATATATATATATATATATATATATATATATATATATAAATTTCAAAATTCTTTATCTCCGTGGCAACAACGCTGTAAACTTATCACTTTTAAAGTTTTAATTAAAATGTTTACTCATTATGACGCCATTTAGGAAAGAATATATATATTTTCAAATCTCAAAAAAAACACTTGAAAAACCCACTATTTTGCCCACTTGGGTTTTTCAAATTTTTTTCAGAATAATTGCATGTAAAAATAGTAAAACAAAAATGAAAATATTAGAAATTATACTCTTTTACTTAGTGAAATGTTTATAAGCTCATTTTAATTCGTTTGTTGAAAGAATATATATATATATATATATATATATATATATATATAGAATATATATATATATATATATATATATATATATATATATATATATATACAAAAGTGGACCTGCTAGATTTCTTCGTTATGTTGAGGAGTAACCAGGTCTTAAGGTTTGTATCATTTCAACAAAGTACTTCAATTCAACACTTAAAAATGAGACGTTGTTAGCATAAAAAAAACTGATATTTTTTGGTCAAGAATTTCTTTTTGTGCAGTTGTCATTTTAATGGTATATTTAGACAATTTCTTTTGAGTTTCTGATGTGTCAGATACAGATAACCATGTTTTCATTGTTGAATGTCTTGCAGCCATCGAAAATTAGATGAATCCCTTTCTTCTACATCTGTAAATCCATACTTTCAACGGTTGTATTAGCACTTGATTCACTAGATCTTCCAGAATATGACAAGCGCTTACAAGATTTTTTCAGATGCATTTTTATTCTTTCAATTTTATTGCTAATTGCATCACTGTAATATTTACATTTTACTTTGCTGGTGCCTTAGACATTCAGAACTTCAGTTCATTCATTTCCTAGTTTTCTTCCGGATCCCAGAGTCTTTGGCATTACTGTTATAATCAAACTTATAATAACTTAACAAAATTGAAAACAAATAATTAAATTAATATGAAATTGCATTTATTGCTGAAAAGGAAAGGAAAAAGGAAAAAACCCAATTTTCCCCGTTTTTTTTTGGGTTTTAGATGAAAAAACCCCCAGGCTTATTTACAAAAAGTAAGGGTTTTTTAAAGGCATAATATATGTGAACGTTAACTTTAAAGACATCCGTAAAAGCAGTGATAACTTCTGGTATTGGCAATTGACCCTGGAAGTTGAAGTAGTCTTTTTTGAACCAACTGACCTTGAAGTTTATATTTTACAGGATGCTTTTGTAACTCTTCGATAAGAACATCTCTTACCTCTAAATGTCTCTCGACCGATCCATATAAGTAAAGAGAAAAACATTTATATAACGAGTCTCCTCCTCCGCTGATTTCTTTCGGAAAGAACCCAGGAGGAATGAAATCCAAAGAAGTATTTTCGGCGGGTTCTTCCATATTATCATTTACGGGAGATCGGGAGAGAGCATCGGCAACTATATTTTTAGGGCCCGATATATGACGTATGTCAAAGTCATATTCATAGAGCTCTTCCATAGTCCTAGCTAACCTTCCATCAACCAAACTCATATTTTGTAAATATATGAGTGGCATATGGTCGGTATATATAATGAATTTTATACCACAGAGGAAAGGTCTAAGGGATTTGACAGCCCAACGCAAAGCAGTTAGTTCTTTATCAATCACTCCATAATTTCTCTGAGCCCCATTGAAGGTCATAGAAATAAAAGCAATTGGTTTGCGTTCTCCGTCTTGGATTTGAGAAAGGCAAGCACCAGCCCCGAGGTCTGAAGCATCTACATGTAGCTCCATGGGAGAAACCTCTGGACTATAATCGGGGAACCCTAACAATGTGGGATTTACTAAGGCCTCCTTAAGTTGATCAAAGGCCTGCTGACACTCCAGCGTCCATTTAATGGATCTACCACCAGTCTGGCATGATAAAGGCTTACTGATTTGAGAACAATCTGGAATATGACGCCTATAAAAGTTTACCATTCCCAGAAACTGGCGTAATTGTTTTACCATAGTGGGGACAGGAAATTCTAAAGCTCCTTTGAGATTTTTCTGAAGGGGCAGTATACCTTTCCGGGATATATGGTGACCCAAGAATTCCACCTCAGTACGACACAGCCGGGTTTTACTGGGTTTAAGTTTATACCCGTTTTTCTCTAGTGCAGAAAGGACACGATCCAAGGTGGTTAGATGATCATCTATATTTTTACTGAGAATGATATCATCTAAATATACCATAACCTCGGACCATGGTAAATCTTCCAACGCCAACATCATTCCACGTTGAAATGTTGCTGGACCATTCTTTACACCAAAGGGCATTTTTAAATATTCGTACTGTGCAAATGGGGTGGAAAAAGCAGTTTTTTCAACACTCTCGGGCTCCATTGACACTTGATAATAACCGCGGACCAGATCTATTGTTGTAAAATAGACATTACCGTACATATTATAAATCGTATCTATTAGGTTAGGTAACGGGAAGGAATCGGTCTTAGTAACACTATTTAATTTCCGGTAATCGATACATAATCGTAATTTACCGTCAGGTTTTCGGACCGGAACCACAGGAGCTGAATAAGGGGATTTACTAGGTCTAATAATATCCTGCTCCAACAGTTCATGACATTGGTTTTCTATTTCTTGAGCCAAGGGACCCTGGAAACGACGTACTGGTAATCTCACAGGTCGACCAGTTTCTACCTCGATAGCGTGGGTGATATTAGTAGCCACTCCAACGTCGTGGTCACCGAAACTGAGAGCCGATTTATGTTTTAATAACACTGCGATTAATCGTTTCTTTTCAAGGTCAGAGATAGGAATATCCGCAAAGCAAAACTCCTCCTCCAACTTAGTGGGGGACCATACGTCTGCTTTAAGGTTGATTTCGGAATTCGCCTCTACTGGCCTAGTATTAATTTGAAGAATATCTTCTTCTTCCAAAGAACACAAGCTACCTACTACAGTACCCTTCCTAACATAATAAGGTGTATCGGAAGGATTAAATAGAGCGATCTTACACGAATCTCGCAAATCCAATACACCAGGAATTGGTACAACGGATCCCATTGGCTCTGATTGAAAACCTACCAAGGCAGAGATTTCAGATGAAGGACAACTTACATCCACCATCTGACAGGAAAACGGGGGAACGTTAATGGAATTAACCGTGACACATTTATAAAAAGGGATGTTTAGACTCTCATCCTTAGCTACGGATTCTATACAATCATTAGATCTATGTACCAATTCCCGCGTAGTTAAGTCTGGGAGAAGGTCATTTTCTTTTAAAGCGACAGCCCCTAAAACTAGCGGAGCAGGCATAAATTCCTGGGGAACTACCAACAAAATGACGGGTTTAGATACATAATCACTGTCAGGGAAGTGCAAGTTACATTCAGTGTAGAAGTCAATAGGTACTGAATGTTCTCGGACCAGACCACTGATGGCATTAACTTTTATATCTACAGAGGGCCGTAAGGGCAAGTTCTTCATGTACGCCTCGGTGATTTCAGTGCTGATTAAACTAATCCCAGCTCCACTGTCTACCATACAACCGTAGAAGCCAGAGCTGTTGGGAACCAAAGCGACTGAAACAATCAGAGGGTCCTCCTTGAAAGGGGTACAATGGACTACCATCGTCCGTAAGGGATTTTCTAAGGGTTTATTCATTTCTACGGGAGGTCGTTCGGAAGATTTCTCGGGAATAATTTTAGAGGTTTTAAAATTTTCTATGCCTCCATCATCATTGACTGAGTCGATTAAAGGGTTATTCTCCACCAGAGGACTCAAGTCCGGGGAGACCAGGAGTTTAAATGGGGATCATACCGCACCTCCTCATTAGCGCAAGGGTTTAAATTTTTACTTACAGGTAGGGATGATTCCACTTGCTTGGACGATGGAGGCCTGTGATTGGTCGATTGATTTGAAGAATACGACCGGGAATATACTTTTTCAAAGGGAACAGTTCTAAGGGAAGAAGGCTCGTGGTCATGATTATGGGACTGGGGAGGAGCACTAATGTGTGAACACCTCATCCCAGCGTGAGGACCACCGCAGAAGGGACAGACTACTTTTCTAATATTCGGGGAAGAAGAGGAAGGAGACTTCCTAGATCGACAATTGGCCCTGATGTGACCTTTCTTTTTGCAGTAACTGCATACTCCCAGATATTTGTAACACTCCTCCATGGAGTGACCTGTTTTTTCACAGTAGTTACACAAAACCTTGCTCCGGTCATCAGGCTTAGGACGAGAATTTGAATTATGGTCAGGACGAACTGTACTATCATGGTTCTTGTAACTATTGGTGGAGTCACGATAGTATCGACTACCATTATTTCGTTCTTGCGGACTATTTTTCTTCTTAGGAGCCAGCCGATGATTATTGTTGGATTTAGGTTTTCGTTGTTCGACGTTTTGATGTAAAACCTCAGTCCATCCGGGGAGTGCAGTATTTATCCGGATAACGGATTCCAAAGATTCGTCTAGGTTCACTTTCATCGCGGTCTTTTGGGCATAAGTTGATTTGTCGATCTCAAGTGGATTAGTTTGGGAAATGGAATTCGGGAAAGCGATATTCTCGCTATCTAAGGAGTCCGCAAAATTCACTATATTTTCCCAGGAAGCTCTACTATACCCGTCCAACTCCATCATTTTAATATATTGACTGACGAATATCTCAATATAAGGAGGCAAACTACATAGGAAAGCTATTCTAAGGGAATCATGATCTCTCATATCGTATCCAGGATATGCTTGACTAGCTAGGCGCTCTAACCGAAGTGCAAACATTTTGATGCTCTCATTAGGGTATCGGTGAGCGGCATGATACTTCTGTATTCTGTATTCTTTTTTCTTTCGTTCCTCATCACGATACCAACACACAAGATTATCCCGTACAGAGAAGTATTCACGGTTATCTTTGATGATTTCTCGGTATATATTCAAAAATTTTCCTTCTAGCTGTCGACCAAGCAGTCTTAACCATTGGTGATGGGCATTTGGGTAGTGTAAACTACAATAAGCCTCAAAATCAGCCAGGTAGACTAAGAGATCCTGTTCCGATTCATATTCGACCTTAAGCTTCTGAGAGTTCTTGAGTAACTGAGTAAGAAGCACAATGGCTTCTTCCAGCATGTCAAGTCTCTTTTTCATGTGTGGTCCTGAATACCTTGAAGTTCATAAATTAGATCGGAATACGACGCATAGGCAGTCATTGGGAATATCCTTGTGGAATACAACCAGAATGCGACTGAGAATCAGTCGAAAACATCTGGTGCTCCGGATATTGATTTAAGGGAATTTGTTCTCGTTGAGGCTGTAGTAATTTATTATACTTTCCAGAAAAGTCAGCCTCTCCTCTATTGATAGGGGATAGAGAATCTCTATTGTCTCTGCCCATATCGGGAGTTCTAAAGAGAGACTTAGGTTGGGTGAAGTAATTTACTGGGGGTATAGAATCATGACGAAGATTGGGATTAGAAAGAAGTTGAGGTTTAGGAAGAAAATTATGAGTAGGCATAAGATTAGGATTAGGAATAAGATTAGGATTAGAATGAAGATTAGGATTAGAAAGAATTTGATTTCTAGGATTTTCTACATAACTGGGTGGATTATGTAGAAAAGGTATTGATCGTGGTTGAGATTGGGAAACTAAGGAAGGTTTATACTCACGATCATATAAAGAAGTGGTATTTTTAGGCATATGCACATAATGGGAATCGAAGTTAGGTGGAATACCTTGACCTTGATCATGGAACGTTCTGTGTTCAACCTTACCGACTGTATCATTTACTTGAGCCAATTGCCTTTCACTTAACACCTGTTTATGGAGTTTAGTTAATAAGGTACTCATCTCAGGCTCAGTGAAAGGTTTGTCAGAGTTGGGAGCTATTGAAGATAAGTCCAGAGTTGGTAACTAAGGGTATGTCAGAGTTGGGAACAGCTACCCTGTTTTTATTTTCCACATTCATTCCTACATTCATTTCTACATTATCTTTATTATGATCAACACGCAGATGCTGGTCTAAACGTGGATCTAAAGCAACAGCTGCAAGAGTTGGATCGTAGTCCAAATCCTCTTGGCTATCAGCACCTTTGCTTGTATCCAAGTCTTTTGGTTGATTTTTTTCTGACATTTTCTTTTGTAAGTTTCAAAAGAAAGAATTTCAAAGTATTGGAGGGTTATTCTAACTAACTCTCTATCTGTGTCAATATAGAACAAGAAGAAAGTTTCTTTGAAAAGAACTGAAGAGAATCGATGATTTTCAAAATAGATATGACGATGTGAGCGAGTCACAATCCTAGTGCACGCACGCAGGAACTCAAACAGAGTCCCTGTTTGGGCGCCACTTAATTTATTTATGGAGAGGAAGTACGCTGGGATCAACAAGTGTACCCGACGGTGAGGTACCTCTCTCCGCTCTTTCTTGTAGATAAGTTCGAAGAATTTTAAGAGATTACGAATGTCGATTTATGGAAGATTACGTCAATGTTAGGTTTGTGATGTTCAAAAATAAGGGTGGTTTGAATGTCTAGTCAGCACAGCAACCACCTGACACCATCAGGGGTAATACGGAGCAGGTTAGGCTTTCTCCGTAACGGAGGAAGTTAGTCTTCAGGACTCCGTCTGCCTGCTGACTTGAATGACTATCGAAGAGGATTGTAACTTTGATAACATATAACAAGGTTTATTACTATTGGACGTTTAATCAGATAAGTTCTAGAAGTTTACTCAGATATGGTTCTTGAAGATTAAGAATAATAATGTCAATAAAATAACAAATGATCAAAGGATATTGACACACAGTAAAAAGTATTATTTTTACTAAACTCGCTCAAAATATATGGTGGGAGGTCTGACAAAAGTTAATATCACACAGTCCTACACCAACAACATCATACGAATAAAAGATTATGATTGAATAGAATCAGTTAATACACGTTGGAGTAAAAGTTAAAGGTTCCAATGTGTAAAATATGTACACGAGCACAGACAGCTCTAGGATCAGATACGAGAGTGGAACCGAACGCTCCCAAATATTGCTCATGCATAAAATCAAGGGAGTAAGAAATCCAGACTCAACAATTGTGAATAAATGATGACTTAACTGAATTTGACTGGGGAATGGTTCCAAGTGGTGAGTATGATTCAGGAGAATCACAACTATGCTGAAGTACTATTAATTAGGAAAGAATCAGGCCGAATCCCAATGTTAGAATTGGCAGGGAGAAGGATCCATGAACCACAACTCCGAAACAACTCCAAGAAGAAAGATTCCGGATGAATTCCAACTTCAAAATAGCACCGAGAAAAGATTCACTAAGGAATCTCACTCAAGAGTATCAGCTTAAAAGACGGATTTAAGAAGGATGATAGAACTTCAGACAGTGGAAAGATTCAGGAATGAATCCCCTTAAAAACAACAATCGGTATTTGTACACTACTATCCAGCTATATATCTGACAATAAAAGTACAACAATATAGATCTATGTATGATAAGAAACCTACCCTGGTATATCCAAGAGGGGTTTCACATATGGGGAACAATAAGGATGTCAATGGCCTTCCAGCAACAAGACGATAACTGTAACAAATGTCAAGTTTACTATCTTTACATCGATACAAAATTTTTCATTCATTAATTTAAAACTTAAATAATGTTGTAGCACTGACCTCTGAGACAGCTAGAAAGGCTTATCAACGTCTTTTGGGTATGAACTTTAAGCACAACTATATATTTACAATCATCTGTGCTTTTGGTGGCTATGTTTTTTATTAGTTCTATATTTTATCAACATACAATATAATCATAAGATATACTAGAAAAAAAAATATAGAATTATAACATCTGAATAATTGCTAAATATTATCATAAATACAGCTATAAAATGAATAAGATGTATTAATACAGGCTGGATCAAAAATGTTGCAAAAGTCCAGACTGTATATAAAAAACATTTTCGAGGATAAACATCACCAGAATAAAATAGCGAATTGCCAATTGACACCATGGATGCATGATCAATATCTCCCTTATATATATATATATATATATATATATATATATATATATATTGTTAAGGTATATATATATATATATATATATATATATATATATATATATATATATATATATATATATATATATATATATATATATATTGATATTACAGTAATTTCTGCTTTTTTATTTTTATTTTTTTCTTATTTTTTTGATAATCATTATACTTTTATTCAACAGCAGATTTTTAGGGAATAAAAATCTTTTTAATTTATTTAAAAAAAAAGAATTTCTTTTTGTCCGATTTTTTTTTGAGAAATGTTTTAATATGAGCTTTTAGAAATCAAGATTTTGAAGGAGACCATTTGGAGGTGGAAGACCAAATGTGACGAGAAATAGAAATTCTTCCCATTTGAGGTCTTCCAGCAAACAGAGGACGATCAAACTCAAGGTAGACAAAATGAAAATTCATTATCATCATGGGAGACGAGACCAAAATGCAGGTAGTTCAAGAAGAAATCAGGAAAGAGAGGAGGTGGCAGGGATATACTATCAGGTTAAGAAGTTATGGAGAATATATTACAAAAGAATCACACATGATACCAGTTGAATTACTCAAACGTAATTCTGGATTTGATATATTATTAAATGATCCCTGGTTGAGGGAATTTAAACTTTGCTTAGTTATTAAACTTGTGGGGAAATCTGTTTCATCGAGCAAATGATGAAGGGTTATTGATTTGCTTCTTGAAATTTTTTTTAAAAATGTTAATTTTGTCAAAAGCTTATGAATTTGATTTCGGAAATGAAGTACAATGTCATGTTAGCTGATGAATATTTACTATGGTTGCTGCAATTATTGCAGAATTTCTTAGACTTTTTTCTCCTAATAATGCATACCCTCTAATATCAAAATTTAGTTGATATTTGTTATGGAGTTATTAGTCATTTGAAGAATGAAAAAGTTCCATGTGCAGGGAAAATTGAACAACAAATTTTTGAAAATGTGCAAACCCTTATAAAGGAAACACGTTCTAAGATTTTAAATTCTCAGAAGACTAAAAACATAACCTCGGGAAGTGCTGATCCACCTGATGACTTTAAAGAGCTTTCAGTAATTCCCACATGTGATGAACTTAATTCCTTGGAAAGACCGTTTTTAAGACCCAATATTGTTGATGGGGGATATAAAAATACTGATCATTATTTAGATGTGCAATTTAGATTGGTGAAAGAAGATTTTGTTCAACCACTTAGACGTGGACTTCAGGAGTACAGGAACTCCTTCAAAGGTGGAAAAAATGCAGATGTACGAATCTACACCAATGTTTTTGCACAGTCCACTGGTATAGAGAAAGGTGAATTGGTATACCATTTAAAACTTGACATTCGTAATAAAAGATTCAAAATTGAAAATTCAAAGAGATTAATGTTTGGAAACATTTTATGCATTAGTTCTGATAATTTTGAAACTATGATTGCAGCAACAATTTTTAGTAGGGACAAACTGGAGAAGCATGTTATTGCTGTAAAACTTGAAACTGAACCATTTCATTTGGACTTAAAGAAAAATTATACTATGATTGAATCTAAAGCTTATTTTGTAGCTTACAAGCACACTCTGAAAGCCCTTCAGGATATAAGAGAAGTTCCATTAAAAGATTACATTATAAGTGTTAATGAAACAAACTCACCACCTGATTACCTTTCAAGGTTTACGAGATATGAATATGAAAAATTGCCGAATGATTTTTGTCTTTTAGACCCTGTAATGTATTTTCCTTCTTCTAAAGAATTAGGACTTGATGAATCACAGCGTCGAGCACTTCATGGAGCTCTTACAAGGCAAATGGCTGTGATTCAGGGACCACCTGGAACGGGAAAGACATACCTTGGACTTTTAATAACTAAAATTCTTTTGAGTAATAAACGAACTTGGAATCCACTAAAAGGTCATCCTCTATTAGTGGTTTGTTATACAAATCATGCACTTGATCAATTTTTAGAAGGAATGCTAAGTTTTACCACAAATTTATGCCGTGTTGGTTCCCGTTCTCAGAATGAGACTTTAGCTCAATATCAAATTAATAAATTGATGTTCAAGTCATTAAGATCTTCTGATGATGATTTGGTTGATAGAAGGTTTTACCAGATTAAAAATGAATTAAAAGAATTGCAGATTATAATTGATAAAATATCTGAAATAATAAATCTATTGAAAAAACCTGGCATCATTTCTTTTGAATCCTTTCTTGGTGAATTTTCAGAAATTATTCCATCAAATTTTAAGAGGCTAATTGAAGATGCAACAATGAGAAACTTTCTTAGTGTTAATTTTATTGAAGATTTGGAAACTGATGAAAATATGCATGACGTAGAAGATGACATACAGGATGATGCAGACGATATTGATGAAGAAATAAGAAGAGAGGAGGAGTTAGACCGCATGCTCGATGATTCAGATGATGATGATCAGAATCAAATCATTAATTCTCTTATTGAAAATTTGAACCCTTTGCCATTTTTTAAGTTTGATGCAACACCTGAAGATATCAACAAATTGATAAAGTCGTTGAATACCCAAATTAGTGATGAACCATTTCTTATTAAGAACAGACAGTTTTCAGAACATATTAAACTTCTTGAACTCGAACTAAGGGCAATTAAAGCAAGTGAAAATGTAAAGTTCACCTCTGACGAATGTAAACAGCTTGAAGCTAAAACTCACATTGATGAATTAGATTTTATTAGTAGATGGAAATTATACAAGTTCTGGAAGATGGAATTAGGAAAGAGATACCAAGAGAAGCTGACACATTTAGAAAAAAAGCATGTGAAGCTGACAAAGTCGATGATTTCCCTAAAAGATTTGAAATACCTAAATTTAATGAAGAATGTCGATGTTGTGGGCATGACAACAACAGGAGCTGCTCAATATTGTAAAATTCTACATGATTTGGCTCCTCCAATAGGTATATATATATATATATATCATAATATATATATATATATATATATATATAGTATATATATTATATTATATATATATAGTATTTTATATATATATATGTAATATATATATATATATATATATATATATATATATATTATATAATAAATATATAATAATCTTTAATGACTCCAGGTCCTCTCTCTCTCTCTCTCGCTCTCTCTCTCTCTCATTCTCCTCTCTCTCTCTTCTCTCTCTCTCTCTCTCTCTCTCTCTCTCTCTCTTCTCTCTCTCTCTCTCTCTCTCTCTTCTTCTCTCTCTCTCTCCTCTCTCTCTCTCTCTCTTCTCTCATCTCTCTCTCTCTCTCTTCTCTCATCTCTCTCTCTCTCTCTCCTCTCTCATCTCTCTCTCTCTATCTCTCGCTCTCCCTCTCTCTCTCATCTTCTCTCTCTCATCTTCTCATCTCTCTCTCTCTCTCTTTCCTCTCTCTCTCTCTCTCTCTCTCTCTCTCGTCTCTCTCTCTCTCTCTCTCTCCCTTCTCTCTCCTCCTCCTCTTCTCTCCTCCTCTCTCTCTCCTCCCTCATCCCTCTCTTCCGTTCTGCTCTCCTCTCTCTCTTCTCTCTCTCTCTCCTCTCTCTCCCTCGGCCTCGTCTCTCTCTCTCTCTCCATCTCTCTCTTTCCTCTCTCTCTCTCGTCTTTTTTCTCTCTCTCTCTCTCTCTTCTCTCTCTCTCTCTCTCTCTCTCTCTCCTCTCTCTCCTTCCTCCTCCTCTCTCTCTCTCTCAGTATATTTAGTATAAATATAAATAATATTATATATATATATATATAATATATATATATATATATATATATATATATATATATATATATATATTATATATATATATATATTATATATAATATAATATATATATATATATATATATATATTATATATTAGCCTATATATATATATATATATGTATATATATATACTATACAATATATATATAGTATATATATTATATATATATATATTATATAGTATTATATAATATATATAAATTATATATATATATATATATAGTATGAATGTGTTACATATTCTCAGTTCTTTCATCTATTTATCTTTAATTCACAATTTTTTTTTTTTTTTTAATTAATGGATTTTGAAGCCTTTGTTTAAACCAACCAATTATATATATATAATATATATATAATATAACATATATAATTATATATATATATATATTTATATATATATAATATATTAGTATATATATATATATAGCTATACATAAAAATTCACTGTTGATGTAAAACAAAATAATTCTTTGGATGATTCTTTGGCATTTCTGGATATCAATATATGTAAGGATTAACCACAAAAGTTCATACCAATGTCCTCTGCCTATTATTTTTACTGGATTGACGGCAAAATTTTATTCTATTCTTTCATTCCTCGATATTTTAAAAAAAAATCAACTTAATTAAGACTCTTTTTGAAAGGGGATACAAAATTGTCACTAACATCTTTAAGTTAATTTTATTAAAAAAAAGAAACTTGATTACCTGAAAACATTTTTTTTGAATAAAATGGGTTCCCAGAATTTATTATAAACTCAACAATCTCGAAAATCACTTTTACGCAAAAGTTTAAAAAGTCAATCTCAAGCTATGCTCCTAAGTGATATTTTTGTAATATTTTGAGGTTGCCTTTTATCTTTTGGAGAAAATGAGTTACGAAATTCGCCGTAAAATTGTTAAATGTTAGTTGTGTTTAAAAAAAATAAGGGAAACTAATTTAAATAGAGTTTTAATTATTATGATTTATATTTTTGAGTGAAAACAAAATTTGGCGAATAATACAAGGAAAAATATTTTTTAAACTCCATTACCTTTTATCTTCCATTAGTAATATATTCTTAACAAGTGCGGTGACTGTGATGCCACCTAAATAGGAGAAAAACAATACGAAGCCTTTCCATTTCATCGTATTTGCGAGACATGAAGGGGTATTTTCATTAGAACCTCCTAAGCCATTTATCATCAATCCTCCCTATTTTTCAGCTATAAATGCTTCATTCTCGCTTCAGGGTAAGGTCACCATAACGGATAACCAATTTTGGAATATTGTCCCAAACTGAGGACCCCGATCTTCTCAGTTGTTAGAATCCTTATATATTTGGCATCTAAAACCGAACCTAAATGAAAAAAAAATAATCAAAATTTTATATAAGAATTATGAAGTTGAAGTAGATCTCTCTTCATCACTGAAGAATTTTCATGCCTAATATTGTAATTTAATGTAATTTAACTAAAAGATTTTTATTTTTATTTTAACTTATTATTTAATTATATTAATTTAAAATATTTTTGTTTAAGTTTTATCATTATTATATTGTAAGCTTGAAAGATGGGAAGAAAGTGTTTCTTACCTGACTAGTCGGCTAATTAATATTATTGTTAAAAATGTACTTTGATCAGGTTATTATCCTATTATAATATATATTATATATATATATATATTTAATTATATATTTATTATATTATATATATATATATATATATATTTAGTATATATATTATATATATATACTATAATATATATATATAACTTATATAATATATATATAGCTATATAGGTATATATATAATTATATATATATATTATATATATATATATATATATCTTTATGCATATATATTTAATTATATATTATATATATAATATATATATATAATATATATATATAATATTATATATATTTTAATCATATAATATATATATATATATATATTATATAATGTGCAATGTATGCATCCATATAATTAATCATATTAATTCTTCCTTTTATATTTTTAGTAATAGTGGAAGAAGCTGCTGAAATTTTAGAAGCACACATTGTTACTTCACTTTCTGAAGCATGCAAACATTTGATTCTTATTGGTAAGTAAATATTGATTTCATCTCATATAAATTCTCCCTTATAAACAACGATTTATTATTGTTTCCTTCAAAATATCTATGTTTATTAAGGTCATTGATCGTTCCCCTTACAATCTTTTCCCCGCTGAAGTACAAGATTGAACAAGTAACCATCAACGTAAAAGAATATCTATTTCTGTACCTTAGGCACAAAATTTACCTATATAATATGAAGTTATTTGTATTCTCAAGCGAGTAAAATATGATTTTAATAAATCATACTCAATAGTGTTAAATTACATCATATAATTAATCATATATACCGTATATATATAATATATATATATATATTATATATATATTATATATATATATTATTATATATATATTATATATTATCATATATATATATATATATTATATATATTTATTATATATATATATTATATATATAATATATATATTTATATATATATATTAGGGATGTACCGATCAGAAAAGAGGCCGATAACCGATAGTCTTTTTTTAGGTGCCGAAATAACCTGATACTTTTTATAATAAATACACGAATAGTAAATAAGTAGAACATTTCGTGTACTGCTGGGTCAACCTCTAAGAATTGCATTCTCCAGTTGTACACCAAATTACTTTAGTCATTTATATTTCATATTTGTTTGTGCCTAAGTATATTATAAGTATAAAAAATTTTTTAATAAATTAAAATGTTAATCTTTAAGGAATAATAAATGCAAATATATATTAATAACTTTTTATGGTTTGCGTTTATTAAAAAAAATAATTTCCATTTCCGATTTCTCTTAACCAAATCAAGAGTAAGCTTAATGCCAAAATTGTTTTTAAAACATGATTACAATACAAAAGATTCTTTAACGCAGCTATACATAATAAAGAAATAAAAATATGAAAGAGACCTCAATTAAACAAATAGAAAATGAATAAAATATAATAAAGACTGCTATTACTTCAAATCATGACAATATAATATACATGCTCCTTTAAGATAAGATAGTATATTCTATTCCATACTACAAAATTCAAAAAATTTCACAATTTGTTATGAAAAAACAGTTAGCTTCACACACTAAGTTATGCTGGCGAAGAGCCTGTTCCTTTTTGGGTGTGTTTATTCATTCTCTATCTACATATCTTAATAAATACGCATCGCTCTTCCGACTGATGTAATGGAAAGGAGGGTGCTGATAATTACATTTGCCTGCTAGCATCTGTAATAATTAATGAAACCTGGCCCATTGTTCAATGCCAACCTTTGCAAGTGAAGGATTCTCTACTGTTAGGCAGCATCTCCAAATGTTTTCGTAGTAGCCTGCTCATCTTCCTCCTTTTCATCAGGATTTGCAAATTGAATTTCTTTGCTCCCTTTGATGACTAATTCTCTTCAGTTTTACGATGAGGTTCCTTGTGGTGGATTCTTTTGAAAGGTACAAATGAGATGTTCAGTGCATATTTCGGTCCATAATACTTATCAATGTCTAACGGATTTTATCCAGAATCTCATCTTCTAGTAGGTTTATTTGGCTGAAAGCCACCAGTCGTTTACTGTCTATCAGTTGTTGTGCCTAGGTAACGATTGTTGTTTGCATGTAGGTGGCTTCTACTTCATTGTGAATCTTTTTTTTGATTTTTTTTTTGTCAACGTCGAGCAAGCTCGCTTCTTCGTCGTTTTGCCTATTTAAATGCATTCTAATGAAGTGGTCCCGTCGAAGAATGCCATTCTTGTGGGTTTCAGCGCTTAAAGCCTTTTTTTTTTAAAGGGGATTCCTTATTAGAACTTTTTTTAAAATTTTTTTTTACAGTTTCAACCGCCGCTAACGGGCAGAACCTTAATTCAAGGATGGGGTGTTGACGGCCTCAAATAATTCATTCTAACGCAAATTAAACGCAGATGAGTCACAGAATACCAGGCTTTAAAAAGTGAGAAGAGATTAAATTTTGAGTAGGAACACAGATGAAGGAAAAAACTCTCCACAGAACAGAGGTGGCCAGGGGAAAGAAAGAAGGTACGGCAAACGAACTAGTCTTTAGTTACTGAATATCAACACAAAACTCATGTGCCGACCAGCAACACTCCTTGTGCTACGAAGGGCGTCCGTAAAGGTGGGGTACGCGAGTGGAAAGTTCCGTCGAGCACACCTGCCACTACAGTACCTATAGAAAAAGGGATAAAAGCATCAACATCGCGCCGCCAAGATATAGAGGTCAAGTGAACTAGAAAGTACAGACAGTTTATAAGCCTTTTTTGGCCTTTGACGACTTGACCTATCCAAAAGCCGGGTGAAAACCAGAGCCTCCCCAGATATGAGAGCATCGTACTCCATACAAGGGCGGTGAGACCCTTGTATAGCCTGGAGTAAACTGAGAAGAGAAAAAAGTCGCAGTCTAAGCAGAACTCCTAGTTTTCTTTGAGGCCGCCCTATTTGATAACGTTGTGATTTGACCGCCGATTTTCAATATCATTTTTTGTTTATTGTAAGGCCAAGGAGTTTATATTTTCAACAGGAGAGACGAGAGAAACCGTCGAAAGAGAATAGGAAAGTTGGGAGTCTTAGAGAGGGAGATTTTGTAGAAGTTGGGGTTTAAAGAATTAAAATTTCACAAGCTTGAGACCCCACCCGTGAATTCTATCCAGATCAGCGAGAATAGAATCGGAAAGATTAAGTTAAGACGAGAGGCATAATTCTAGAAGTAAAGAAGGGAGCAGAAATTGAAATGAGTTGAAGAATGAAGGGGTCGACGTCATCGGCAATTTGAGTGATAGAGGTTAGATGTGCAAGGTTTAAAAGATTCAAAATTTGATGTAAAAGCAAGAATAAAGTAGGAAAAAAATACAGAACCCTGAGGAACCCACTATTGAAAGAAAAAAAGAAAGAAAGTCCTCCCCATCAACAACAGCCAACATTGAGCAGGATTTGAAAGAAAGCTAGACATAAGTAAGCAAAAAAGAAGAAGAAGGAAACCCAAGGAAGGGGAGCTTGAGAGCAGTGACGCGTGCCATATCCGGTCAAATGCTTTTGGATATGTCAAGCGCCACCACACAAGTCCTCCCGTAGTTCCTAAGGGCGGAAAACCATAAATAAATCCTCTTAAATTAAAGAACATTATCATGTTAATAGAACGTAATCGTCTAAGCCTTAAAGCACAAATTTTTAAAGGTAAAGAAATGAGATTTGCCCAGGATGATCTTAAGAGTGATGGTTGAAGAAGGGTTTCAAAAAGGGATCTTCAGAAAGAATACAAGTTTAGAGCTATAGGGCGATAGTTTATGAAGGATCAGAGCAGCATCCCTTTTTTTCGGAAAATAGGTTTGGCATCAGCGTGCTTGCCAACACTGTGGGAAAGTGCTAAGTATTGAGGCATAGAGAATAAAGTTTGAAGCGAAGGGGCGGGGTCAAGAAACGGAAGCAACACTTCCTCAAAGGCTCGGAGTGGAGTCATCACGGCCAACCCGCCTTCCTAACGTTCATGATTTCAGGGAGCCCATGCCACGCCTGATCAAATGAAATTATATGGTAAGGGGCATAGGACACATCGTAATATAGGAGGAGGAGAGGAATGCCAGAATATCGTGCCGGGGTTGATTTAGAGAAAATAGGAAGGCCAAAGAGAATGATGGCCATTTCCAGTTGGAGTATTATCAACCCGAACCATCAGAGTGAATAATTTAAGGAAACGAAGAAATTTACAAGAAGTTGTTAGAGATGTTTTGTCAAGGAGGCCAAGAGAGGATTTGTTAGTAAGGAGAACACCAGAGGAAAGGTCCACGCACTTTTGTTTTAAACATGAAAAGCATATTTTGCTGTTCGAAGAGTATCCCTGCAACGATTTGCAGCTGAATGAAAAATTGGCAAGAGTGATAGGAGAACGCGAATTTTTCCATCACCAGATACGCACTGTCTCTATGCCTGAATGGCCAGAAGGCAACAAGCACGATCGAACCAATGGATTTTGAGAGAAAAAGATTTAGTCAATGAAGGAATTGAACCTGCTCAATCCCAGTCACACAATTTAACAGCTTCCCACTTTATCGACTAGAAGCTGAAGCCGTCTTCAGAGCAAAGCAGTCCACTTCCAATTATTAGAGTTAGCGTAGAAGCAACGCAATGCCCCAATCGGCCCGAGCAACTATAAGTGCCAGAAAAACCGCAATAGGGCTGGATGGAGTGTGCCAAGAAAAGTATTAAAAATTAAGAGATAAAATATGAGTTAAGTTGTGGGTCTAGATTTACCGATAAGGAGCGAAGGTGGTGTCATTTATACGAGAGTAGAAAAGACTGGTGGTGAACACATAGGTTCAAGTGTGTCAAGAATCTGTTGGGAAGGGACGATTCCGATAAATGTGTGTCGTTCTTTAATTAAGTTGCTCCAGATCTTTGAGGAGTAGTGAATGATTCGCTTCCCTCCCACCTAAATCAGTAATGAGAGGACCCCATCTTTTCAGTATTGTGTACATTTGAAATCCATAAAATAGAGGACCTCAGTATCTGGGATGGAAAGATATAAACATCTCGTGATAAGTAGTAAAGGTAAATCAAAAAAAACAAGGCTCATGAAATCTGTTCTGGTTTAGAAAAAGTAGCCAAGAAAGAATAGATATGTGGTAGTAAGAAGGAAGAAAAGATTTTAGCCGACAGAACATCGAAGTTTACGGAGGATTGGAGATTCTCGTGACGTGTTATAGGAGTGTTTATATTATTTACATAGGCACATACTCCAAGCTCCAGCCTTCAGTCGGAAAACTAAGTTATAGTTGGGGGGATTTAATAAAATTTTTAAAACCAAAGTTCGTTGAAGGATGAATTTCTTAGCCATCTGGGTCTCAGACAAGAGCATAAAATTAGGGTTAGAGGTTTTTAGAGAGGTTTGTATTCCCATGGATGCAAGAGTTAGAGTGGCAAGCCATTGATTGTTGGTAAAAGTCAAAAAGAAGCACGCCTGTGCAATCTGCTATCATACACGGTGCACACACAAATCAACACACACACAAATAAAAAAACAAAAACACATAACAAAATTAGACAAAATACCAACAAGGAGAAATGAGGTTTAAAAAATTATTCGTACGCTAAAACCCTAAATTTAAAAAACTGAAATTTTAAAACGGTAAGACCACTTATTTACAGCAAATATCTAAATTATTAGGAATAATTCAGAAAGTTTATATATAGACATACTTCGCTGCACTCACCACGCTCTGCTACTTGAAAATTACGTAACAAAAAAAAAAAAATAAAAAAAAAAGAAAAATACTATTTGATCAAACTAAAAGTAACGAAGATTAAAATCTGTTATATAATTATAATAATGGCTGTCCAAATAAGGTAAAAAAATGTTACGCTAAAAGCCCAAGTTTAATTAGCAATGTCACTTAAGTTATAAAAAGGAAATTCGAAGGAAAAAAAAAAACTTAACCTAGTTACTTAGCTATCTATATCGAACTAGATTTATTTTTGAATCTAAAA